>QFDW01000442.1:0-17578 GCA_003315895.1 Lactifluus rugatus | reverse complement strand
TTGGGAGCAACGGAGATAATTCAATAAAGACCGCTGGGAGGTGGGATAACATAATGTGTGAAATACCTAGCAGCACGTCGCGGTACCGGTCAACGTCCTGGTGCGTATTGAGGAGCTCACCATTGTACGAGATGCCGATGAGCAGTGCCCGTCGCCTCGAGGACGAGCCGGAGCGCGGTACACCCTGTGCCGGTACGGTTTCGGTATCTTTCGTCCGGTCGCTAGGTGGTAGTAGTGTCCCCTCTTCGACATCAGCGAGGCGAATACGACCGGTCTTGGGCCACCGAAACACATTTACGAGCCGACCTGCATGGGTGACAAGGGAAGAGGCCAAGGGGCACCGCCCAGTGCGTGGTGATGATGGTGGAGACGGCTGGGGTGCTTGAGAGTCGCTCTCTACTGGACGTCGCGGGAGAGATGTAGGTGTTGGATGTGAACGAGGGAAGGAGACAAAGTTTCCCATGGGACTGAGTAGCTCGGTAAGAAAGCCGGGGATGAAAGAGGAGATGATGGTGGTCTGTGGGGAAGATATAGCATATTAGAACGCATATGTATGTAAATGAATGTGAAGAGAAAGTCTTGGAACGTCTCCGTGAGTTGGTTTACGCCCGACACGCGTTTGGGGCAGTGCCCAGCACGGTTCGACAATTGTTCCCCACGAGGTTGAACAATACGGCATACCCGCACTAAAACAAATTTATTTCAATTTGATCACACGGCCGTAAAGGGGCAGCATCATGCGGGACCGGGGCAGCATTATAATTGTCTCGACTGCATGTATTGTATGATGCGAACATGTAGTGAAGCAAAAGATCGATCAAGGATAGCACCCATCAAAGGAGGCTTGCGTCAGGCAGAACAACCAAATGAATATGCATCACTGCACTGACACCTCAAAGTTGTTGATTTTCCCCCATCGAAACCGGGGATATACTGCACTACATTTTCATGAAGCACACACACGGAGCTCAAGACCAAAACCGGCAACAATAACCGCTTAGATAGATCGGGGACGGAAATAAGACGGGCGAGGTTGAAATGAGACATCAGCTCGCCGTATCATCATAAACGAGGGTGGGTTTCTGTGAAATGTCAGTACTTGTACAAGTACAGTGGCACATAAAAGGCCAAATTTGAGGAAGCTGCGATTACGTGGATCCGATGATAAGCACACTGGACGGGCAAGACATGAAATGTCATTAAATGTCACTCCACTGCGTGAAAAGTGATCTTTCTTACCACGTTTCCGAACAGCGTAACGTCGTAACGATCACATTTCACACAAGCAACTGGGACTCGACTCGTATTGGCACTGGAGATAGAATCAATGCACCACCCCGCGAACGTCGATCTTCGTAGGATCTGCTTCCATAGATACAGTATCCGATTCGTCAGAGGTGTCAGTGCCATCTCGCAACGGCGGGTATGACGACGGATCAGTGAACTGTGCACTATTCAAGGCGCTTCAAGTCGAAGGTGCAGGCCAAAATTATGGATCTGGAAAAACAACCAGGCCCGCGCAATTACGAGGTCAGTGTAATGTAGCGTAGTGACGAAGAAGGAACTCACAGCCTGGTATGTTTGTGGCGTTAACCCTCAGAGTCTGCCACGAGAGACTGTCTGACCATGTCTGCACAAGTAGGTTGATAGGGTTCGGAGGTCCGTCACTGCAGGGAGAATGAGTAGTTCAGTCACCACCTTGGTCACCACGGTGATGTCTTCATTATCCGTGATGAGAACCATACGAATAAGGAACTCTCGGAAGGGATCAGCATCTCCATGAGGCACTCCAACTACAGTATCATGATTTATTGGATGAGATGCCAAAGAGAAGAGCATACTGCTTTGTTTGTCGTACCCTGCCTCATTGCGATTGTTCGACTCACGTGATCAGAGGTCGTAGTACCGTGACCACCGTACCAGTAGTGGCGTTCGTCTGGGGCTATGGTTCCTCCCCAAGTTATTGTCGTGAGTTGTACTGGTTTACCCAGTGATGCCTCTTCCACTGAACTGGAGTTGCTATTCGGAAGAGCCCGTTCCGAGTCTGTGGGTTACGCAGAGTAAGCACCGCCATGCAAGCCGCCATGTGGAGTCCTCGTACCGCAATACAGTACAACACACGTTGATGTGAGTGATTCATTGCTATGCATTAATTATGCAAAGTCGGTGCAATCCCCCACATAGATTTAGAGCACTTTCCACATCACGCGGGCTGCAGTGACGTGCTGCAAAAACATGCACACAGTTGCTGTGGAGAAAGGGCAGTGATCGCTGTGCGACGTGTGGGCGCACTACAGCCAAGCTCTCGATAACGTACCTTAAGTAAATAGCGTTGAATTTTCTCGCAAATGAATGCTCACGTGGTCTTACGGGGCGCTAACAGGCACAGTGGAAGAAAAGAGTATTCGGTACAATTACGGTAGAGTAATTTTATCGATGGTGCAAGTAAGGATAACTTATACAATGTGGATCCGTGAGGTTGTACAGTTTAGCATATAATACACATAATCAAGTTATTCAACAAATTGAGTCACAATCGAAGGAGGCTTTCCATATTCTAATCACATCAACCATCAGGGTAGGTTTGGGCGAGCAGAGTAGCCAAATAAATATGCTCACAAGTTTTGTCAGGCTGCTCAGCTCCGGCATCTGGAAGTTGTTGAGTTCCCCATCAAAATCAGGTCCTTCGCCACGTGCCGCTTTCTTTCTCTGAGTACGGGTATAGTCGTGTAATTCACGGCAATTCCCATGAAGTTGAAAGCTAAAATGGTGACAATAAGAACAGAAAACCGCATGGTCAGATCAGGATGGGAGTAAGACGGAGGAGTGGCACACTTGATGTGAGTCATCAGGGCACGGTATGTTGGGTGAGGGCAATTTTCTACGATAAATGTCAGTAACAGACAAAGGATGGATTTGAGGAATGGAGGCTGACCAAGGAAGTTGCATAAAACCGTCGTGAGCGAGCCATGTGGGCCTTCCCAGGCTCGCTGTGGGTCAGAGCATGCTGATATGGAGACCTGGCGGGGGAAAACATGGAATGTCATTGAAGGTCGGCCACCAGGGAAAGGCAAAGTTGTGGTTCCTACCACGTTTGCGCACGGCGTCACGTCGAAATCACACCAGCCATCACATGTCACATGAGAAACTGGGGACTGGAACTGCCTCCGCGTTGGAGATAGAATTGATGCCGCCATTGAAATTGAGGGCCCACTCGTCGAAGAGACGCTGCTGGTTTGTGTGGTGATTCGCAATGGTGAGTCAATAAGCTTGGAGCTGCTCAAGACGCTAGAAATCGAACGAGCTGGCCGAGATGCTGTTGAATCAGAAGAACCACCACCACCACCACCACCGACGCCCAATGCGCAGCGGCGTTCTAGGACGAGCTTAGCGGAGAGCATCGTCGTGGAGAAGATGGAACATACCAGCCTGGTTTTGCATGGTAGCTGTGCGGCGTGCACCCTTAGAGTGCCATGGTACATAAACATTGTTGCAGTGATGGTGTGGAAGGTCTAGCATGGTGCCAGAGTGACAACTATCCAGAACTGCCTGAAGAGCAGGACATGGGCATACAAAGATGGCAGAGATAAACTGATTTATTTACCAGAAGAGAGCAACCGGGCATAAGGGGGTCAACGAGGATCTCCTTGAGAGTCTAAAAACAAATGTCAGGAATGGACGCCTCCGGTGGGTTACGATCGTTACATTATCTATGATACGCTCTTCGTCGCATGTAATGATCACTGGGACTTGCATTGAGAAAAAAATGCCACGGAGAAATCAAAAACGCATACCTTCATCCTGACCGTCTTCTTCTATATCAGAACTGTCCTCCGAAGGTTGTTGATCAGAATGACCAGAGTCTGTCCCAAAACATTAAAGATGAGGTAATTCAGGATGCCGAAAGGGGAAGGGCGCACAAAAAAATACGAATTTGTCGCCGGGGGCGGCACCATAAACAAGCCGGTTCAGTTCACGGGTCTTATCAGAAGAATTAGCGCAATCGGAAGTAAAAGAGGGAGAAAGTCTGACTATGTTAACACAAGTAGGTTGAAGCTTCGAGGGGAGAATAGGATCGTCCTTAAGTACGGTAATATCTGTTGGTAAATACCCGTAGATATCTATGACACGGTTAGCGGAAACGAGTCGAAGATGTCGATGAGTTCACACCAATGAGGAGCTTCTCGAAGCGATCAACGTCGCCATGAGGGCAGTCCAGGGGTGCCCAATTCTTGCATCCTTCGTAGGATATGCCAACAAGAACGCCTCGTCGCTTGGGTGCTGTACCATCTACCTTGACTTCTTCAATATCTGGGAGACGGATGGGAGGCTTGTCGGCCCTGTGAAAGCAGAGAGAGAAACAACGGGAAAATAGGGAACTGATAAGAGCACCCATTGAAGTGGGTTCTGAATGGTGCAGGAGAATTGGAAGGGGGAAGAGAGAGATGACATGACAGCTGGGTTTTATTGCGCTTGGCTTTTCCTAAGCGCGGGCTCACGATCGAGGGACTCGGAGGGACCATTCCATTAAAGGCATCATACCGTACTTGGCATCCCAGGATGGTCGTAATCACCGGACTCCAGGTAACTTTACACAGACTTGGTACGTTGTGCCGAATAAGCTGAGTGCGGTTCTCGTACAGGTAAATATAAGTACAAGGACGAGACAAAAACCAGGCCTTGCCGCCTCATACCTTAATGCACAGGTATAGCCATCACGTGCCAGTGGTCAGTACCGGTCAGTTCTTACCCTCCGCTCAATCGTCTGCACCTTCACGGATGTTTTTTTATATAATTTCTAGCGCGATTGACGCCATAACAGATAGAGATGCTAATACACGAGAGCGTGATGTGCCTCACACTTTCCAACCCCAGGTGTTGGGAGCAATCATAGAGTACTTGAAGCTATTGCAGTGGCATGCATTTACTTACCGTACAGTGTAGACGGCTATTGTAGTTGTGACAAGGCACAGAATAGCTGTGTGGCGATGCAGACCTGCACTGCACCCACCGCATGTCTGGGACAAGTACAGTACACTCTATTCACAGGCGCAAGGCACAAAACGGACGGTGGCGACTTTGCGGTCAGCATGCTTACGCGGGCGCTATCAGGGACACCTTACCCACTTCGGGTCAGCGACTTGGATAGCCCTGTAATCCCTGATTCCTGGATGTGGGTCCACGCCGAGGTCCTGTAATTGGTGAATCGTAGGTCGTCCGCAATGAAGGCACGCAAGCGTATTTGAGCAACCGTGTTGAGTGAGCCCCCACGTGACGCGAACAAGTGGAGCTGATCTAAAACTTTTCACTTGAAGTACTGTAACATCAAGGAGACCATTTCTTGCGTCCCGAGGTTGCAACCGTTCTTGTCCCTTCTCGTAGAGTCCTCTTACGTGGTCCAGCGATTCTATCGTCTATAGCGGTGGCTTGCTTTGGTACAGGTACGTTTTCCACCCGAACTGAGGCCTACCAAGCACAACCGAGATCTCCGAGCTTGACAAGTGTGTCGTCAGTCGAGAATGGACGGGTGCCATTGTCGTCTCGTAAGATGAGAGGAGCTAAGTTAAGTTAGTCTCGTTACTGTCAAATGTTTCGGAGAGGACGCTCGGATGGAAATTGAGACATTATTGATAGTCCGCAGGATGGTGATTGGGGGATCTGCAAATAGAATCCTTTTTAGTCTCTCCATGAACTCGCACTTTGGCAATCGGCAAATAGTTCTTTGCAACGTTAAGACAGAGTTACATATTGCATACAGTATCCTTGATGTCATCAAATAAGTTACCCGATGTAAGTTACTGTGTGCCCCTTCCGCGAAACATTATAAATAGCCGACCAATTGAATGTATTTCCCTGTGGCGTTGTTCCGCAACGGCTCTGCGGAGCTTTTGATATCTCGGAAAACAGACGGAATGCACATACTGATGCGTCACGGACAGGGCCATAGACCTGATAGACGGCATGATGGTACCTGCACTCAGAACATTTTCTAAGTTTGATCTGAATTGAAGCAATCAACCAACCTGTGTCATCACCAAAGGACGGCCCCAAATGTACGCTTCACGCACCCAGCACGTCACGGTAGGCCTGTTCTAGAATTCTACTCTATTCTGAACAGATCCTCCTCTGTGAAAAGTCTTGTAAAAAGGTTTTTGATTGTCCCTTGGGGACTCGGCGTTGGTCAATTTGGTCCTCGGTCTTCTTAATATTCAACTGGAAAGCCCTCGCAGTGCAACAGACATTAATTCCAAACTGAAGTCGATAAGGAGCTTAAACTGTTCACAGCGCTGTCATCCTGGTTCCGGGGAGACAACACCTTGGGGATTATGGAGCCAAGATCTTTGAACTAGAGAGTCGATCTCAAACCTAGGAGCATCGGATGAATCCTGTTCCAGGTAACCAGCACTTCGACTCGGAGTAGACGCACGTAGCACCGCGATCATTACAGTACGTAATTAAATGTCATCGGAACGGAACATTTTAACCGAGCCTGACCCTGACTAAGTTAACTCTGGGCCTGACTCAAGGAAGCGAAGGCGAAGTTCCTGGATTTGTACGAGATAACTTACTGAAGCGTGGGAATGGGAAATATTAACTTAACTTAGTTTTCCTCGGAGCAAGTAATACCGTAATACACTTTACCGTCATTACCGCACATAAAATACAGGCACCTTAGAGTCTTCGGCTCACCTCGTACTGTACAGGACTATTGTACTCCAGTAAAATGCTACACCTGCCTGATGCATCACCGCTTTCACCGATCAAGCGCCGTTCATGGATACTCTGAATATAGTTCAATATAGATACGAAACGTGCCTAATGCCGCCGCGGCGTGCATAGAATACTGCCTCGGCGGTCATCTTCAGTTCTCCACGGAACTGTCTGAAAAAATAAACGATCTATGCCAAATCACTTCCCAAGATGATTTCGCCCAGCGTCCGCGGCCCTTCGTGGGATTGTCCAACACGCCGTGCACGTAGCCATACCGTTGTCTTTATTGTCCTCAAGCTCTCAGAAAGTTGCGCAATGGAAACACGATCCAATTCTGAGGAGCTGCTGTATTCGAAGAGCCCAGAGAAAAAAAGGCCTGAGTTGGTGTGAAAAGGCTAGGCGTCTAGAGGGCGGCTTGGTGAATGGCTTGGTTCGAAGGATAGAGACGTAGATTAAGCGCAGTCCGCTAGAGCGCTCGCGTGACCTTGCATCTAGCAATAGAGACGGAGACGTGAAGGAGCGCGAAGAGGGCGACGGTGAGCACGTGCAGAGCCCGAGGTTCCAGCTTCTTCCGCTTACCATGAAATGGAACCCTTTGGGGCCACCTGATGACGAGAAAGATGTCAAAGAGTTGGCACCGCTGGTCAGCTAGCGCCAGTGGGAAAGCTCAGTCTCGGGAACTGGCTGGAGTACCATATGACAGGCGGTAGCAAGAAAGCATGTCGAACTGAACTGAAAGGACGGGACGACATCAGCCCAATCCCCCTCCCTGCAACAAGCCGCTCAACCGCAGATCGTAGACGGTAATTCGGGACGGCGAAGCAGTGGGCTGGCCATTGTCGAATGGTACTATCAATGGGAGACACATAGATGATACGGGTGTTTTCTGTCTAGATAGGGGAGAGGTATAAGTAGACAGAGAAGAAGCCCCTCGTGCAGAAGTGTCATGGCTCGGATTTTTTTCGAGGATACGTACGTGATCTTGCCGCATAAATGTGCCGAACAAACAGGTCCGACTATCGCACAGTAACTTCTACGTTATGGCTGCGCATTACGGATGCTTGCAGGACTGGTAGGACTTCGTAAAGATTCCGGCAGTAAAACGCCTAGGATCGTGTTTAGAAATGCGACAGTCGGCGCCGTGGATCAGACGTTCATAGTTCTCCCAGGCGCTGTGCGGAAGCCAGGCCCAAGAGCATAAGTGTGATGGCCCGGGAGGGGCCGCGACAAAGGTGACCTCACTCTACACGATGACTTCAATACATGCAGGGTATCAAGACCTTATAACTTACAGAGGTACCCAACCCGTGCAGCGCTAGCAGGCGAAGATAAACCACAGGGGCGGAACGTCCCAAACATCCGAACAGTATGTCATTTTTTCAGGGTGACTACCGTGACATGATTAGTTCTGCCAGTGACTCAGTGAGGCCTAGGCTACAAAACCGCGTTTTCCTAGTTGGCCTTAATGGGGGTTCGTGAGAGCGAATGCTCGAGTGCAAGCTCGGGCACTGACTTGGAGGGTAATCTCGAAAATATTATGTAACATACGTTTCGTTGGTTCCATGGCGAACTCATCGGCGCCTCGTCAATGCGAGTATTCTCTTCCCTTGTGAATAAGTTATCCCGAGGAAATTCTACTCAATCTCGTTGACTTGGAGATGTAGCATCTACTCGGACTTCTGCCAAGGCAGTGGGTATACTGTAGGCCCACTGCTTGGTGGTGATATGTTATCGTCCGGCCTTCCATCTGGCACCTTGAATCAATTCATTTTCAGACTTCTTGCAGGTCCACCGTATGACGCGTCTAGTTGATTCCAACCTCGATTTGGGCGTATCCTGCACTATAGCCTTCTCCCGCGCGACTTTAGGCTTCTCGGGTGCCAGTGAGACTACCGACAGCATCGTATAAAATGCCTCAACGCACCGAGTGGCGAACATCACCACACCACTCTTTTTTCTTTGGTGTCTCTGACATCAATGCACTTCCGCTCCTTTTTTTCGCTCATTACCATCATCTCAGGGGGAGGGGGAGCTTTAGCCGCCATCGGCCCTAATGCAGGTCTTCCGATCGTCAACCGTATCATAGCTCCCGACGGGTATTCTCGCTCGTGAGCCATTTTCAGACAGTACTAAGAGTAAGCGCCTAACTAGTTCCCCTTTCTTAGCACAACTCTTGCCGCAGGAACCTTTCCTGGCCCACTAATCAAAGGGGATAAGGTAACGTCGGCGGATATCCTTTAATGCCCTGGTACTGACTCGGATCCTTCACCGCCTTAAGGGTTCTGTCTTGCAAATTCATGTCACCAATAAGCTCCACGATACGTCCATGAGCTTAGCAACATCTATCGTGAGATTTCTTTCCTCGATGTACTGAAGATCAAATATACAGACCGTCTGCAGCATTGGCACGGTATTTTTCAAAGACATACAAACTACGATGATGGTGTCTCCTTTGTGACTCAATGCCCGATCATACCTAAAGAGAGCTTTAGCTACGAATTCCCTGTGGAAGACCAAGCTGTGAGACCTCTTGTCTATCTCGCATGGGTTTGACATTTGACGATATCTCAGGGGACTTTCTGGTATCACAGCCATTTCAAGACGCAATATTGTGATGGCTTGCGTGGACCCTTGGTTATATATGATCCGCAGGATCCTCATCGTGATCTGTATGACATTGACAACGGTGAGTTATATCTCGAGCGCTGGAATGGCATTCAATAAACAGATTTCTACTAGAGCAAACTGTGATCACGCTTGCGGATTGGTATCACTACGTCTCGACGGTTGCGCCAGCGATCCCGTAAGTAATGATCTCTTTCCAATCTTCGGACGCTAGACAATCCACGAAGTACGCCGAATTCCACCCTGATCAACGGAAAAGGTCGCTATTATGGGGGTCCTACTGGCGTTCCCCTCGCTGTGATAAACGTTCAACAACGCTTACGGTCGGTATTGCACATATCGCTCCAAATAAAGATACAGGGCCTCACGCGTGGCACTATAACAGTTACCGATTCCGTCTTGTGTCCATCTCATGTGACCCCAATTTTAATTTCACCATCGACGGTCACAAAATGACGGTAATCGAAGCTGACGGTAATAACGTTCAACCTTTACTGGTCGATAAAATCCAGATATTGGCTGGTAAGCAAGGCTGAAATAGTCCTCACGTCGATTACTTACGTCCAAGTAGGCCAACGCTACTCATTTGTTGTGAGGCAATCTGGCATATCCTCCTGTTATAATTCTCTCAGCCGTACCGGTTTTTAGCTCGACGCAAGCCAGCCAGTTGATAATTATTGTAAATTTCTCACATTCCCACATGTGAACTTCTGTCCTCTGAGCTCACTTGCATAGGGATCCGTGCACTTCCCAGTAAAGGGACACAGAACTACACCGATCTCAGCAACCTCGCAATCCTTCGTTATGCAGGAGCCTCTGACCAGAATCCATCCGCCGATCCCACTACAAACATTCCAACAAGTGTACTGCAACTCAACGAGACTGATCTCCACGTATGCTCTTGAGGCTATCGCTGTTTACATAGCTGATACATTCTTTGTCCAGCCACTTGTTCACAAACCAGTGGTAAGTTCTGCTAGCGCTCAGGTTTTGTCCCTATCCTACGAATAATGATCCAGCCAGGCAAACCCGTTGTAGGCGGCGCAGACATCAACATCAACTTGAACGTTACCCTAGTAGACCGTTTTTTTTTTCGAGAAAGATATACACCCTAACAAACCATGCTAGAACTCCACTGACACAGTTTTCTTCGTCAATGACGTCTCATTCGACCCACCCACCGTCCCTGTACTGCTCCAGATCCTGAGCGGCGCGAAGCATGCGTCGGACCTTGTTCCTGCAGGAAGTATCTATGGCCTTGGACGAAACAAGAGTGTTGAACTCACCATCCCTTCTGGTGCTGGTGGAGGACCTGTGAGTCAGAGTGTAATTGTAGAGTGCTCATGTTTCTGATGGTGCTATCACTTGTTAACAAGCACCCTGTCCACTTGCACGGGCACTCATTTCACGTGGTTCGGAGTGCTGGAAGCTCAGTCTACAACTTCGATAATCCTGTCATCCGCGATGTTGTGAGCATAGGGAACAACTCAGATAACGTCACGATTCGATTCTTTACGGACAACTTTGGCCCATGGTTTTTCCATTGCCATATAGATTGGCACCTAAATGAGTTCGCTATTTCTCGATCTGACACTGTATCATCCTCACTGATAGGTCCACTATCTTAGGGGTTTCGCAGTGGTCTTTGCAGAGGACGTGCCCGATGTACCGCAACAGGTCATCCCGCCCAGTATGTTATCTTGTCTACCAGTGCCACTGCGTGTCGAAACGTGTTCTATCTAGGTCGTTGGAAGAAGCTCTGCCCTGTTTATGACAAGTTTGCCAACGTGTCTCGACGGGCTCATCGTCCATTTCGTCCGACATTTTGATGTGGCTTAAAATTTGCTCAAAGCGGCTACTGTTCATTCCTCACGGACAACGTAGTTGATACCTCCTGAGTTTCTGCAGTGAACAATCAGCTCAAGAACCTTTCCCATACCTTTCCCAGACTATTTGACAGGACATGTGCTACTTACAGTATGTACGCTGTCATCAATACCCCTTCATTTCGTAGTCTCTCGCTCTCATCTGAGGGAGATGAAATATAAGAGTCCTTTTGCCTAGTGCGATTTTGAGGCGTTCAAATTCTCACTTTTACGATTCGATCCTTGTTAATAGATAGACCACACTCAGTTGAAACAATTAGTTAGCCGACAGTCAACCAGGATAGAATTGGTCTGCGCCCATATTCTGTGTCAAAGGCCACGCTCGTTCCAACGAAACAGTACTTAGTATCGCTCGCATGCCAGTGGACGAGTATCATAGACCTGACCGGGAAGAATAACAGACCTATCTGACAGCTCGGACGCCTTAAGGATGCATGTAGTAAGCCCTCAGGCATGTGCGCCAACAGTTGGATATATCCCAAGTCTGACCCCGCCTTGATCGCCCGGCCTCAGTAGAGCCAACATGAGGAGGACATACACGGTGAAGCGAGGAGCGGGAAGAGAGACAGAAACGTGACATAATCACGTGAGTATCATTCACTATAAGATCCAAAATGGTGGAAATTCCACCAGTCTCTCATTCTCATCCTTTTTAGCCATTTTTATATGGTGGAAATTGGTGGGAAAGTGAAACAATCCCACCACCTGCCATGTAGATGGGAGGAAAATCATCCATTAAGTGGATGATTTTTCCCACCTTCAGCCACCCTCCGAAAATCGACTGAACACAAAATCGCCATTTATTGGTGGGAAATGAAACACAATTGCCCTTTTTTGGCAGGATTCCCACCACTTTGGATCTTACAGTGACGTGAGTATCATTCGAGGAAGTAAATTCGATCTGTAAATGACGCTGCCGAAATCTCATGCAATTATCGACGATCAACGTCGTTCTCTGCTGGTACGCATCTACGGTTCCAGTAGGCCGATCGAAAGTCATAGCCGGCATAATTCAAGTAGGGATCTTCCCTTTTCGTCATCCTCGGTAGTACAGTATTAGTATCAGAGTATGCTTACGCAGAACGACTGTCTTGTACGATGATGAACAGGTCAGCAACGGAGGCTGCCGCGTGGCAGCCCCCGGTTCCATTAATACATTTTTGGAAAGGACCTGACTGGCACTGGTCGACAGCCATCTCGTATGGCTAGAATTCGCCGGTAAGGATGATGCGGGACGCTATCTGTGCGAGGACGGCGTTAGGTGAGCGTTGAATCCAACTCGACAAAAGCTCTAGATAATCAAGTCGTTCCTCACTGTTATCGCACACTGATGTAAGCCATAGAGCACCCATTGTAAAGTTCTGCGCTGAGCTGAAGTGGTTTCCGAGAACCGCATCGTATTGAATGAATGTATTAGAAAGTCCGAGGACTGAAAACCGCTCCTTATGTGCTGGCAGCTTCTTTCAGCAAGGTGATTTCCGAAATTCAGAGTGACTGTATAGTCGCATTCTCATGCTACGACGATCCTCGATGGCCCTTTCATAATTATATCGGCCCAGATGCCACATCCGGTGAGCTTTAGTTTTCTGGATAGCTCACCTCACGATCACCTGGGAGCAACCCTTTTTTGTCAAATCCCAACAGTTACACTGCTAGCGACGGATATATACCTAGTATGCCACGGAGAGGGTACGCCAAGCGTATTCACCGGCCGCCGACCTTTTACAACCCATATCAAAAGTCAGGAGACCAGTTCTAGTCCATTTAACAAAGTGAACGAGGGTCGGGTGATCGGTGAGGCTGAAGAAGGGGAGTACAGCATGAAGCGAGAAGAAGGCGAGTAGGGCGAGCGAGAAGTTATGAATCAAAGTCAACAGCAAGGGACAGAGACTCATCTTACCACGTGGGGACGATCTTCGCAATCAGCATGGAATTTCGGGGCTTAGGATCAAGTTTTCAAAGCACGTACCATACACCCTACTCCTTTTCTGTAGTCACAAACAACGACACGACAAATAAGGGTTGGAACATAAAAGCAAACAATGAATTTGATAAACGAGGGGAGACTGGCTACAAGGCACGCGTTTGCCAAAGAAATCAGTCACACGCCTTTCTCGTAGGCTCGGTGGTACCCGTCGGTGGACAAGACGGAATTTTCCCCTCGGTCGCATTACATAATGCCATGGCGGGTGGGTGACACCACTTTGTGGCGCTCCGCGCTCAGAATTATACGGAATACTACTATAACCGACTCGAAAGTGACGTGCACCCGGATGCTACATCTTCTTTCCAACCTTGTGTCCGTCTCCCTCTCAGGACGGCATTCCTGTCGTTGCGATCCGTACTACAGCGCACCAACGCATATCTTGTATCTATGGCCCATGCACTGCCAGTGTAGGTACCGTGACTTTGTTTGTTTCGCTACCTTTGCTTCGTACTGTCTCACACCGCAAGTATTATGCCGTCCCAAACGAACTGCATGCAAGTCTGATTCTGTGGCTCTTGCCTTCGAGTCTTGCTGAGAAGACGTCAGAGAAAGTGGTAGATTGTATGGTACACGGGACAAGGTTAGGTCATTAACTTTTTGGCAGCTCCATATTTACCACCTGAACCCGTCAGAAATTAAACGGCGTTAGGACTTGACGAGAAGTTCCGAGTCACCATGGTCGACAATTAAAAAAATCATTTGTACATACTGACTGAATAACGACCCACACGAAGAATGGCTGGTCGATGACGCCGCGTCGAGTTGAGATGGAACAGCGAGGGAGCCAATGGACTAGTCCAGAGCCCGCTTCGAAAAGCTAGACGTCTAGACCGTGACTCGGACGACCGAGGATGTCGAAGACATTTGTGTGCCTCCCAGGTACTCGGACATGGAGCAAGATCAAATCGGAAATCGAAGCTGTTACAGTATAATGTTAAGGACGTGAAGCCCTTGCAAGTGACAAACGATACAATATGTTGAGGACTCGCTACGGTAAGAACTCAAATTGTTGCGGCGTTGGTGTTTAATTACCGGTAGACTCCCCACAATTGGAATGGATGCAGTTGGTGAACAGTCGTGCGTGCAGTTATTTGCTTCTGTACAGTGCCCTAACTTGAAGGTGCACAAGCGCACGTTTATTATAATACTGTAATGGATGCGTCAAAAACGACAAACCCGCTCGGTCCCGGGTTGTCTACGGGTCACCAAATTCCGGCATGACATCCATCGGGCTTTCCTCGATCCTGGGACTCTTCAATTGAACATGGCCCCGGCAACTGTCATGGCTTCGCATCGTGGAATAGAATATTGAGTACGTACTAGTGATGTGTACGTTCTAGATCTCTACAGCTGGCAGTACCACCCATGACCTGCAAACTACTACCGTAGCAATACCTCCTTACATGTGCACGGCCTGTCCTAGATGTATACTAGGTCAACCTGTGAGTGCAGATTCCGTAGCTTCCATTGTTGCTTTCTCTTCTACAATATTTCACCCTTTCCCTGGTTGGTGGGGGTGAATCACTTTTATACTTTCTTGCTGTGCCTCTTGTGCACAACTTTCGGTGATTCTCTGCTCCCATTGGTTTCGAGTACCTTCCGATTGTCAAGAAGCTCGTGGTCCACCAATTTCCCAAATACTTGAGAGGTGATCAAACGTATTCCCGTGTCACGTATGCTCCTACACGGCGCCCGCAGACGCGTAGGTGCTATAACGCAGAAGAATGTCTGGCTCATCAAGCAGAAATGACACAGGTCTACCGAGATGACCTTATGAGAGCGAAGAGATACGAATACATCTTGTCAAGCAACTCATGGGTACGACGCCCGAGACACACGTAAACCTCGAAGACTCGGTGTCAAGGGTGAACCGGTGAACCGCTGAAAGGACCCCACGTCTTAGTTGCGTCATCTCATATAGGTTTACAGTACTTCGAGTTCCCAGCCTAGCCAGCTCTCAATAGCAGATATGGCGCACTAAACATCATGGCGTAACCCAGCGTTGCTCTTCGAGGCAGTTCTTTTTACAGTAATCGTCGAAATTACGAAGACAACATCGCGCGTCGACATCACTCTGCGATTCCATGCTCTTCCCACCCAAACGGAGTGCATACCGAGATGATATGACTTCAGTTAGAAGGGGATAGAAGAAGCGGTGCATCCGGTGGGTTATCCAGTAAAGACTTCACGGCATCGGCTGCAGTGCCAGTAGACGCTACTAGTAGCCGACAAACTATATATACTAGTCACAGTCTCACAGAGCTGCGTTTCGGACATTAAACGTATGAAACCTAGGAGTATCGCGATTGAAGCATGATCAGAAGGAGAAGATTGAGCTGAACGGGGGCCTTGGAAGATATGAGGCAATTTTTTTTTCCTACAACGAATAAGAGCACTCCCGTTATACGTTAGGCGGAAATTACAGGTGGACATGCTGGCTTCGACTTGACATGAAAAGGAAACCTGAAGCAATTTATTCGGACTTGTCCGAGCTCATACAAGTGAAAAAGCCCAAAAGGGACTAAAAGTTCAAAAGTAACCGAGCGCGTTGGTGAAAAAGTTGCTTTCCACCTTGGTTTAAAAAAGAGTTGAAAAGAATATGGAGAAAAAAGTGGACAGGTAAAATATATAAAGCCAAAAAGTTGCAAAGTTTTGCACAATTTCCTGTTTGACCGGTTTAGGACCACGTGCACCGTCTCGGTCATCTCCAAGCCTTACTATAGCTTACTAGCTTGAGCTACGGTCAGGGATTCACATGATCATCCCGACTAGGTAGAATTCTCCAGCAGAGATGCGGAAATTGAGGCATCTCTTTCAATGAGTGGAGCAATCCGAGTCATGGTCTGTTCCAAAACTTGAACACTACGACAACTTCCATATAGCTGCCAAAGCCGTAGCTTGATTAGCCCAGACGGTTATATATTCAGCTGTGTTCACCGGCGACCGGGCCGTGCGTGTGAATAACGAGTAGTTTACGTGTGGGACAGTGAGTCATCGTATTTCGTAGTCATTACCTCTACCGACGTACGTGGGACTACGACCAGTCGGAGAGCCTTTCATTCGAGATCGAAATGGTGTACTTCATTCCTGTTGCAGGACGGCCTGAGGATCGTGCTGACACTGCTGACCAAGGTGCTGACATCTCGAGTTCTCGGTTCAGGTTCCTTTTTTTTGTCTCAAGCAAAGGCATATGCGCCATCATGATGGGCTTCTCTCAGTGCTACGTCTCTTGCGGTAGAAGTGCTACCTCATACCCGTACCCGTCACCCGTCTCGTTGTATAAAATGTCCCCCGAACTAGCTCAACTTGCTTGCAGGCTTCCAAGTCCTGTTCCTTTAATTTAATTTGTCTCCTCGTTGGTGCAATTATGCGGTCTCTCTCTTTTGCAATGCTCCTTGTCGCTATATCCACGAGCGTCCATGCTGTCATTGGTCCCGTTGATGATCTTGACATCGTCAACGTTGAGATAGCCCCCGACGGGTACTCTCGCAGGTAAGCATGTCTCGTTCATATTACAGCGATCACCAACTGTCGCCCTCTCTGCAGCGCGACCCTCGCCAACGGTGTTTTCCCTGGCCCACTGATCGCGGCAACAAAGGTAGGTCTCTCAGAATAGTCCTGTGTTCGGCTTTTCAAAGTCACATTCAGGGTGACCAGTTTGAGCTCAACGTCAATAATTATCTGAATGATAATTCGTTGGACTTGGGAACTTCTATTGTGAGGATATCTCTTCACCTCATATGGGAATATTGGAGTTTAGTCACTATTCTCTCCAGCATTGGCACGGCATCTTCCAAATAACAACCAACTACGCCGATGGTCCTGCCTTCGTTACTCAGTGCCCCATCGTACCGGCGGAGAGCTTCCTCTACAAATTCACTGCATTCGGACAAACGGTATTTCATCTCGCAATTTCCAACAAACTCCTGACAATTTCTTTGATGCCCCAGGGTACATATTGGTATCACAGCCATCTCAGGGCCCAATATTGTGATGGCTTGCGTGGAGCCTTGGTCATTTATGATCCGGATGACCCCCACAGTGATCAATATGACATTGACAACGGTGAGTTAGACGTAAAGTTTGGAATGGGCTCTTGATGAACCTGCTTCTCACAGAGGACACTGTTATTACGCTTGCCGACTGGTATCACTACTCTTCGACAGTGGCGCCCCTAATTCCGTGAGTGTTCATCCTTTTCTTGGCCCACACGCTGAACGTTCGCCAAGCGTGTTTAACTCCACCTTAATTAACGGACAAGGCCGTTATCCTGGTGGTCCTAGCGTCCCCCTTGCTGTGGTGGATGTGGAAAGTGACTTAAGGTCAGTGTTGCACTTCACTATTGTATCAGGTCGAACTTCACGTGCGG
>QFDW01000421.1:0-37058 GCA_003315895.1 Lactifluus rugatus | reverse complement strand
TTGACCCGGGCCCGTGTCATGTGCGACTCGTTCGAGGACGCCAAGTGTTTACCATAGCTGTAGCTTTCTTCAACGTAGCTTTCTTCAACGTGCCCAAGCCTCCAGACTGTAAAGCCTTAGAAAGATCACCCACAATCGTGAACAATGTCACTAAGATTGATCTCCTTGACACCACTAAGATCTCTTGGAGGGTTATACCCGTCCGGGTTCCGGCGCCGAACATCCTAGAATGCCCCCTCACGTAGGTCACCGGTGTGATGCGCTTCAGCTCGGATTCGGTACGCACGGTCTCACTGGGAAATTATTCGTGACTTCCATTCGCTTACCTCGGCTAGCATATCCCCAGTATTATTTTAGGAACCATGAGGTACTCAAGATGCTTGTTTTTTTAGTCAGAACCCGACCAGGAGAAGGCTCGTTTCCCCGCATAGGAACGGTAATGGAAATGAGGTACGTGGAGGACATCATTCGATTCCGCGGAATTACGACCCAAGAGCTGGCTTACCCATTTACCTCATGAAATACATGAACTGGTGGTCTATCGACTCGCGCCCATCAATAAATAGGCGATATAGACGCCTGGTACGCTGGCCTTCTATTTTCATCTTTGGTTGAGATGTGGTAAGGTCAACCTTGGATTTCCTGATGAAGTTCAGCACGAGCAGTGGGGGTTGCTGAGGGCTGCGGTACTGTTAGGTTGGAAAGTTGGTCCCCCACCATCAACGAATATCCTAGGTATCAAACTTGGTCGTTCGGTCACATGTGCACTGACAGGTGACTGGCGAGCGCTGCGGGGTTGTCCGCGGCCTCTTCAAAGTCAAACTATTCCATGCATAGCAAACTATACGCATGAATTGTTGGTCCGGTAGCGCCCTTGCCTTGACTCTATGACTAACCGGTGACACTGTTATCTCCCGAGGACAGGACAGAATGGCGACGTCCTATGCTTACGCGAAAAGTTCCACATAGCCTTAGCAATCCTTACAGCAACAAATAGAAAAGGAGGCCCTGATATAACGTGCATGCAAGGTGTCAATCGAAAAATGCGATGGCCAACGTGGTAACCTGTTTCCTGGCTGAGTTCCGGGTGTCATGTGTTCTGAAAATAAAACCTCAGCCTAGTTTATGGCTCCGGCAGGTCGTTGTTTCGGCCGCCTTCGTCAGGGACTGTGAACTTCCATGTTGATTATTTCACAATCGCTATGTTCAGGAGGGCTTCTTCGAGTACCTGTGGCTAACTGTGAGTTCCTGTAGGCTGTAGCGTAGCACTCTGAATGGTAACCACCCTATTGATAATCGACCATCAAGTCGCACGTTTGATCAAATCAGAACACTGATTACTGCACTTCACACGTATTTTGGCTTTCGTAAGCACGCAACGCCCCTCATCAACCTACAAATGAGCAAGGCGCACGGTTCTTTCCTTTGTCATCACATGTCACGTTGCCGAACCTCTTTGTCCTTGTAGCCGGTCTTCTGGACTACGCCGGGAGATACACAATTTGCGTTATCGCGAATCATTCAATCTCTTGGTGAACATCATGGAGACCGTTCCGGTTTTCCAGACAGGCCGACATCTAACTAGTTGCCTACTGGCACGAACTTCGTCTATTAATCCTGTTTCCTTGGCGTAGCAGCCCTGGACAGTGGAATTCAGGGCATCTTTGTATTTCCATGTTTGTTTCGAATTCCGTGAGTGTCCAAATGGACATACAACTGACGCGTTAAACTCACAATCGACCCCCTTGGATCTAACCCGTGCAGCGCGGAGGTGCAGGCTCGTCAGCAGGCAGGGACGGGGGTTCACACGTGTGCATGAGACGCTCTCTCGTGAGGGATGCCCTCCCGCGCTAGTCGGCGGATAGCGAGCAATGAGCAATAATTATGCTGATCGAACCAATTGACAGAAGGGTGAGCTAATTTTGGCTTCAAGATCTCTGAACTCCCTAAGATTATTCCGACATGTTGCTAGCAGCACCACGGGCGTAAGCGATATCAAATGGGCGTGTGGAAATCACGATATATAGAATGCGTAAGCCCTAGAGAACCGCCCAGAGCCAGAACGCCCTTACCGTTAAAAGCTCATTGCAGGTAGAGGATCCCGAAGAACTACTTGTCAAGTGACCGGGTAGTGCGCAAAAAATTGAAGGAAAGACGTACGTGCTCGTATTCGCCACCCCTCCTATATTGACGTCGGGGGAGTGGGGCAGGGTTCGCTTGGGAGAAGGGTCCGGGTTACTCCAAGGGGTTTGACCGCAAAGTACCGAGGTTCCTGAGATTTTTGCAACTAAACTGTAGAATGAGCGCGCGGGCAAGGCCAGGTGACCAATGCAGGGGACCTGTAAGCTGTAGAAGGAAGACTGGGGACGTGATTAGTAGAAGATAACGTTCTCAATAGCTGCCAGGGGCTTCTGCGTCATGCGCGTCTGTTGTAGTGACACCGCCCTGTCTTATTAGATGCTGTGATAGAGACGACAGAGATGTCCACCTTTGGATCCTCTAAAGCCTCAACCTATATTTAACAAGACTAAAAGGCATTTGTATTAGGTTTTAAACATCTCCACTATCACCCCGGAGATTTAATTTCGTCGCTCAATGGAGAACAAGGAGATGTAAATGAGGATAAGGCAACGCGTAAGACGCGTTACAAACGCACGTCAAGTGTCAGGTCCAAACTCACGGCACGTGATGATAAACACGCCGCTTCGCAATGTTCGCATGCAATACAACGCGATCAAGGGTATCCTCATCGTACAGCACCGCTTCATGGCTTCTTTCTAATACGTATCAATAGCCCTCTATGGATGTGATGTGTCAGGTGAGATACAGACTGGTTCTATTTTGTCCCCCGCCTCAGGTAACCTCGTGGTCACCTTGATTCTTCCCTCCATTGAAACCATCATCGTACCTCCATGATCTAACCTTAGCCAGAGATCTTCAAGAATGTGTACCCTGTCTTCACCTATGGCTTGTGTTTCATCTGCTTTGCTTTCCCATAGCTGAGCTTCATGATCACTGGTTCTGATTGCCAAGTCGATATTTTTCTAGAACAACCACGATCTCGATATACATGTTCAAAAAAGTGTCTTTTCACCCAGCTGCTGCATTTCGAGTTCTACCCTGCATAATTCCCACCAACCCTGTTGACGGGGGCTCCACCAAAGCTCCGACTAATTACTTGTTGTCTCATGAACCTCAACAAATGGGGTAGATATATGTTCGGGGATTTGTATATTTTCTGTCCCTTTGTGTTGGCACCGGCAGTGAGACACATTCAGCTTCTATGCTTCTTATACATCAACTCGGACTAGAGCAACAACTTGGGAATAGTGAGAGCCTCGCGAGACGAGGGTAGGCCAATACTATACTAACGTTTATCCCGAACCATTTGGCACCGGCGGACGGTTCAGTCATCCCAGTGCACGAGTACTAACTCCTCATTCCACGCGTCTTGCTTGTCTGTATTACCGGGACCCAGGCTGCAGTCCTTCTCACAAGAAAACACAATGACAGTGCCCCATTCCATTCCGCGCCCGTCTGGATTGCCCTTCAATAGGCTTTGGATTACCTCTTTCCGTTTTTCATCCGTCGCTGTATGGTCCTTTGTACCGGTGTTGGAACTTTCGGAAAGTATATTGATCAGATTGGGCATGAGCTGAAATTCGAATATCCGGCGAGTACCACAATGCGGGCAGGGTGGGATAAACGTTTCATTGTATCCGCGCTGAAGGCTGAATTTGGTCTTTGCGACGGTTCTAAACTCAGATTTATCTGGTGATAATGTGAATAGTTGCTTGTATAGGTGATCTGACGCAAATGGCAGTGGAATCCCGCCAAGGTCGTACCTACACATGTGGCCCCATCAGAAAGATGATCAATTTCCGCACAAACAACGAGTAGGGCGCACCGCACACATTGTTGGGGTTCATAAGCCGTGCGCTCACTAAATCTGTCAAATATATGATCCGTGGACATTGGATTCTCGTATTTTTCTGTCGCCCAAGAATGACTCTTTTGGTCGTCACCAACATCAGCAACAGCGCTGGCTGTACTCATAGCCGGTGATTTTTTAGGTGGAGGCATGTACTCGCTGATAGTGGAAAGATATTGCGGAGGGTACGACGGGGAAACCTGCCACGAAGAGTCGGCTAGGGTTGCAGATGCAAGCGCCACAACTATTGATGATACTGAGGATGATGTGGACGCATTGTCACCATCATCACTTTCTGTGCCTTTCTCGGCATACGCTGTACCTTGTGGCATGGTTATGCCAGCAGAGCTAAGTGGTGATATTGAGTTGAACATCTCGGACCCGAGACCAGCATGGGGTGCACTATCCATCGTTGTAGTCATCTATATCAATTGATCAGCGCTAGACGGCGTATCGTTAGTCACAACGCACGGCAAAAGGGTTGACGTTTTGATGCGCGGGATCGGAGTCCTCAACCTGCCTGGACTGTGTTCGTTCATGCTCTCGTTTTAGTGAAAGCTTGCGTTTAAGTTTGGAAGCATAATCTTCGTTGTAATGTAGACCACGCCACGCCCGGACACTAGAGCATATTCCATCTGCTTTCCTTTGTGGAAGCAAGGACATGCCGTGTGAGAAACATACCTCCCGCTCTTTCTCTGGCAGCCACTTTTTGCACATGCCCACACGTACACCGACCTGTCGTACGGGCTGTCTTCGAAGGGTGCCCACAATTGCACCAGGAGCTCCATAGGGCGCTTGCAGTGGTGACAATGGCTCGAGTCAAAGGGAACCTTGTGTGAAAGCAGAGCCTGCGAGCATCAGTGGCAAATATTGTTAAAATGGAAATAGATATTGGCATGAGATGGATCGTACAGGAACGCCACCAATTCTAGATACAGCTGCATCCTTGAGATCTGATGAGGATTCCACGGGGCCGTCGGGAATTCCCAGAAGGACAGACGCTTGAATGTGAGGCACTTGGTCTTCCTCTGAATCTGACCAGTCTTGCGCTGACGACGTCATGGTAGGCGTATGTGTCGGGTCTAGACAAGTGACGATTGTGGTCAGTGGAAGGAGCCAAAAAGGGTAAAAGAACAACAGCTTAAGATCAGATAAAGCATGAATGGAAATAGAATTGAGATCGTCAAAGAGCAGACCTCAAAATGAGCGTCTCAGACTCGTCATCTTGATTCATCTCGCGGAGTCTTTTCAGGGGAGAAAGAATAGGCTGACCTGATGAGTTTGACAGATAGATGCTTTGTAATGAAAGAAGAGAAGTAGCCGGCGTCCGATGACGACCGTTTCAGCAGGCAGGATAGAGATGGAAGGAACCCACACGCAGGTTCGGGTTTGGATTAACCCAAGCCCGTCCGGTGCGGTGGCCACAACGTTGTGCGACCACCATTCATCATTATGTAATCATTCTTTTCACGTTCAACCGGCAAACACGGGGCTTGGCCTCCTGGCAGTGTCTGTCTCTGTCTTTGTCTCATGGGCGGGCGCAATCCATTCTAACCCACACATCTTCACTCGATCACTTCGGCAAAGACGAAACTAGGTTACCCATGTCAACCATGTTCCCTCCACTGCTTCTGCGGAGTTAGTATCCAACAACCTCCGGCACCACAATCCGTGTTCCGCATCCCATTGATCCACACCACTAATCTTGGATCTGGGTCTACGCCTCAATCCGTTCATATATGTACAAGGACCGGTGAAGACCGTGCTGCGAGCCTTGCGCACGGTCCGAAGTACGTTATTTTCAAATTGGAGATAAGCGGGGTGTCATTGTTTGGAGATTATTTCCTTCCCGGCGTAATTTAGGACGCTACAGTATGGCGTAAAGGGTTACTCAGCCGTATTGATTCGATTAATAGGATGTCATTCGGATCACTCGAACGGTATCCCTAGATCTATGGGAATAACCAGGGTCACTAGATGTCAGGCCGAACTGGGGATGGCGGTGATGCAGCCCACCAACATCCCGGTTCGACTTCACTTAACTTTGTAACGAGGTACTAGACACCTACTTATCTTTAAGGATCACTCTCATGCATATAAATCTCGTGAGATTTTCTTGAATCCTCGTCATCCTCTTCCCATGTCTTCCCCATCTCCTAAGAGGCGCGATCCCTCTCCCACGCCAGAACCTGCCAAGAAGCGCAGGCGTGGGGCAACTCGACTTTCATGTGCAGAATGCAGAAGGTCCCTTTGACTATACCCCTCTCTTCATTACTCATCATTAACCTCCTCGTGTCCAGACTAAAGCTTCGTTGCGATCGAGGAATCCCTTGTGGCTCTTGCCTCAAGCGGGGCTGTGGTGCTATTTGTCCAGATGGTGAACATATATCACATGACAGATTACTGGAGAACTCTTCAACTCATCATCGTTTCCAGGTTCCCTCACCACTGGGCAGGGTAATCGGTACGCTTCGAAAAAAGTCGGTACTCTGCTTTGCCCTCATTCTATGTATAGCTTTGTACTTGCATCCACCCAAGAACTACATGAGAAGATCACAGAGTTGTGTTCTCGCATCCGTGATCTCGAGGATGCACTCCGAACATCGCACATACAAAACTCGAGCGAGCCTCACCCACTTCTGTCTGACGAGCTATTGCGCGTCAAGGCCCCTTTACAGCGTGAAGCAACCCTTAGAAACCCAACGACGGTAAATCAGCAGGAAGAAGAAAATAACCCAGACGTGATTGATTCTTTCGGTACTCTGGCAATTAACGGATCCGGCCACACCAGTTACTACGGACAATTTGCAAACTCATGGGTAAGTAGGCAGTTGGCGATTCGACACAATACAACTGACATTTTTCGTTTTCTACTTGTTATAGTACTTCTTGCAGGTTCGGCTACTGCGCCAGCCGCTTTCCCTAAGTACTCACAATTACGTTATAGAATCAGTTGGAAGATGAGACAAAGGACGACGACTCTCACACCCATGACCTTCGTGGCATCTTACCCCCTGAAATTCTTCAGTTCAGTGGCTCGCTCCCTCTCACTCCATTAGCCCGTCCGTCCATCGACACCGTTAAGGAGCGACTCCGAAATCTGCATTGGTACTTGCCTTCAGCAGAGAAAGCAGCGGAACTCCGCGATTATTACTACACATACGCGGCTTGGATGTCAGACTTCCTGAGTTCACCTTCTTTATCTGTTCCCGTCCTGACAATATTCTCGATTTAGGTACAATCCCATCTCGCTCTCTGAATTCAATACAGCCATTTATTCTGTCCTTTACAAGCCCCAGGGGGCGATAGCAACAAATGACGAGCCAACTGTCGTACTATCGCACAGGTTATCGGTTATGTTCATGGTCCTCGCCATTGGAAGCCTCATGGACACTCGTCTTCCTTCATACAATGTCGAAGCAGAGAAATATCATCAGCTCGCCCGCGCCGCACTTTTCCAGAATAGTGTCTTTGATGAGCCGACCCTCGGGGCAGTTCAAGCATTGTACCTGATATCGTTCTATCTGTTTTTCGCAGATAGGCATGGATCATCCGGAGGTTCCCGGTGGGCGATCATGGGCATGGCGGTGAAGCTTGCCCAAAGTGTGAGTTTTTCCAAATTGGCAGTTGCGGACGAGGCTTCTGATACTACTTCCCGCCACAACAGATCGGACTTCGTGAGTCGTACTGCAAGTCTTGCCCCTGGCAACAACAATGTTGACTCCATTTATGCAGATCGTGACACAGGCCGTTGGAAGCTGGATGCCTCTGAGACTCAAAAGCGACGGGAGGTATTTTGGGAGCTTTATGTGTACGACTCGTGGCAGGCAAGCGCACTATCATGTGTCTAAATGTCTTCTAACGTGTATGTGTTCGCTATACAGTGTCTCACTTTCGGGCGCCCGACAGCTTTCGCAACAGCTCATGTAGATTGCAAAATGCCTTCTTCCTCGCATGAACCCCCGGCTGAAGACGCTTGTCAGTCTTGCCCTTCTCACAGTGTACACTGAGCTGACTTTGAATTAGTCAACGCCTGGAAGCATAGGTTCTCTTCGGAATGCATCGCAGCCGTCCATGATCAGGTCTTTGGGGCAAAGACACCAACTTATGCAACCATCCTGCAGCTCGATAGGAAACTTCGCGCGTATCAGGTTCCCCCAGCTTTGCAGATTGCAGGCTTCGGGGGCACGTCTTCAGAGCCAAGTCTTGGCTCCTCTTATACAGAGACAATCCCCCTTATACTGCAACGCCACATCGTTTTGGCTATTAGGGAAATGAGTATGTGTCTCTTCTGGTACCATTTTCTGCGTGTACTGACAGCATTGGTAGATTTGTTGTATATGCACCGTGGTTTCTTTGCACGCGCGTTGAGCGACCATGCCAAGGATCCTCTCGGCAGCCCCTACGGGTCATCCGTCATTGCCGCATATAGGAGTGCGGGTTCCTTAATAGCATTGATGCGGAATCTGCATTCTCAACTCCAAGAACCGATGGAGAGAATGTGGTTCCTCTGGACTCACATGTTCTCCTGCGCAGTATGTTCCCTTTTAGGGACTACACAATCAGTTTTTCATGCAATTTATGCCTAGATTATCCTGGGATCAATTGTGACACGTTGCCCTTCTCTGAGCTTGGCACCATCAGCACTTCTGCAACTTGATTCCGCTTGCACACTCTTTTCTAAAGCCGCCCATGGATTCCGGGCAGAAAAAGTTCTGGTGTGTATTTCGGTCATTCCCGCGTGAAACGATTTTAATGAGAGCCGTGATACGCGCAGGATATTATGCTCAAGCTGCGCGAGAGGGCACATGCCAGCTTGCAGGCCTTCAGAGATGGCAGAGGCTCGCCCCTTGTTCGCAGTGTAGCTCTTTCTGAAAGCGATGCGTTGGCGGATGAGGATGAGCTGGCTATGCTTGGTGGGAAGACTCGCCTCTGTGGGAAGGGATCGGCGCCGACACGCCCTCCATCACCCCTCATTATTCAACAATCACCATCGTCTCGTAATCCCGTAATCCCGTTCCCATTGAAAGGTGCAGATGAGCATATGCACCCAACCGTATTGGACTACTTGCGTTCATTTGGGCCGAGTCGAACGCCGCAACCACCACCACTGCCACTGCAACCACTGCAGATCGGTTCGGCGAACCGCAGCAACAGCATGGTTTGCACGACCCCAGTTCCATCACTACCAGATACAGCCAGCCTGTTCGATATCTCAACATCTTATCCAAGCCCGGCCGTCTCTGCGCAGTCTTCGGCTCCGCAGACGCCACTCGGATTACCCGAAAACGCACTCGATATGTCTGTCTTTCCGGCGTACTTCCCCGTCTTCGATTATGGCGGGTCCTCCAGTACTGGAGCCCTATGTTCTCCGATTCACCTTGACACGCCAATGCCCGAGGAACAAAATGTTCGGAACACTACGCCTGAGGCGACTATCCACTGCCCGTGGCAAGACCTCATTGCGCAATTCGATTTCGGATTATATTAGGTCATGTGATCACGCTCATGCACATGCCACGCATACACATGTACATAAGCTTGATTACCTGGTGTATGCTATGTACATTATTTAAAGGCTGAGCCTGGGAGTAATCCCCGTTAAATAAATTAGAATAGAATGTAGCAGTACTTATGTCTCTGATTGTAGTAACGCCAGCTATCGCTTTTTTTTATATCACTGGTGTGTGATAAGCAGAGATCGATCCAAATAAGGAATGAAATCCTAGGACAGACCTCAGGGCTGTCAGCCAGTGTCAGGGCGTGCCGGCCCTACATTCCCACCCACCTCCCATCGTCTTGCTCTCATTAACATATGTTTTTGTGCGGTTCATCCTCGGCTACAACATCCTTTGGAAGAGGGAGACCAGTACGTTTCTCTGGTCATCCGATTATCCTCATTCATGGTATCCGGTGACAGGTCCAGCGCAAGGTAGTCGTCATTGGTGACGGAGCATGTGGTTCGCAAGTTTTTTATCGCAACTCTTGGGGGATAAGCCAGATTGAAAACATAATTGCAGGCAAGACCTCACTCCTCAATGTATTCACGCGTGGCTTCTTCACCCAAGTCTAGTTGGTCATGTCCTCTTCACAGACCGTGTACCATGCACGACTGATTGGTGATAACCAGCGAACCGACTGTCTTCGAAAATTACGTACATGACCTCCTTGTCGATGATCAGGTGGTAGAACTGAGCTTATGGGATACCGCCGGTGCGCAACGCGTTGAAGTCCATCTGCCAACGAAACAGTCACCGCTAACCTTGGTTATTTCTTTCCTCTGAAAGGTCAGGAGGAGTTTGACCGGCTACGCTCACTCAGCTATTCCGAGACTCATGTCGTGATGATGTGTTTCTCAGTAAGATTAAACTTCGGGTGTTCTGTTGCCTCCGACGTCCTTATGACTGTTCATCGGGACAGGTTGACAATCCTACATCTCTAGAGAACATCGAAACAAAGGTGTGGATTTGTGTCACGGATACGAAAGCCATTGCCCACTGATTCTCAACGCTACCTGTCTCCCATTAAGTGGCTCGAGGAGATTCTAGAGTACTGCCCAGGTGTCAAGGTGTGCTAACACTTTTCTCTTGGGCTCCCTTGGATGTGTCAAACTAATATCATGTTAGCTTGTGCTTGTCGGTGAGTATTGTTTATCTCGATTATATCTTAAGTAGAGACGAACAATTATCAGCCCTCAAATGTGATCTCCGTGATGATGTTCCGACTAAAGAGCGGCTGGTACGGTACGGCAGGCAGACGATTCGGTACGAGGAGGGCCTTGCGACAGCACGGCGAATACGTGCATCAAGATATCTTGGTATGTAGCTTCATTACTTTCATGCGGCTCTCTTCTGATCTTCGCATGTCTTGGTCGGTAGAATGCAGCTCAAAGCATAACCGTGGTGTCTCCGAGGTCTTCTATGAAGTGGCCCGCGTGTCCCTCACCACACGCGCAAAGGGCCAAAACGGTGGCGGGCCAAGGAGCTGCATTGTAATGTGATATCTACACCTTAGTTGTTATTCCGCTTTTTTTTTTTGGCCGATGTTTCGTATTCATGCAGGCCCTTTCGTATATGCTTACGCACACGCTCTTGGACTTCACAAACCTGTACTGATCGTTGTAGGTATTCTTCGCGTCGCGTCATCTCAAATGCATCCCTATAATAGGTATATAATTCGGAAGTAAAAGAAGCGAGTCAGCTTGTTGTGCATTTCCATCGGCTCTGAGTCGGAATTAGTTGCTGGATGCTAGATGAGCGTCGACCGCGCATAACTCCTGGATAAGAGAGATCGGGTACCGGGTGGGAGCCCTACAGACCGGCATACGAAGACTCCCGTGACATGGCAGATGAGCGCGATGAGATCCTGAATGAGCGACGAGAACAAACATGGGCAGGACGGTACTGAACGTAAACGGGAAACGGGCGGTGGTTTGCCTAAAGTTTTAACGCAAAGCCGTCAATTTGAACTTTTTGGAGGAATTCAATCACTCGGATGTCAGATCTAACGAGCAAGATGGATGGAAGTCTGACCGGATAAATGTAGCCCCACCTCTATCCCTCCAGTTTCCATGGACAGGGGTGACTCAAGAACGTAGAGGCCCCCCTGCCGGCTCCCGGAAAGAAAACGTACCTTTCGGTCCCACTTTAAAAATTTTTCGGAGCAAAGAATGCACTGTTTTGATAACGCCGCCATCCCGCCCACCCCCACTCTTCCCAGCGCCCCGTGTCCGTTCCGGGAAAGTCATGGTCCAATTTCGCTCGCAAAGATGTCTGGGGTTTTTTTCATAATGAAACACGCCACAATCTAACCCATGGGCCAACGACTCGGGACTCTTGCTCAAATCACGAAAACAGAAGTTTGTGTAAGCAAACAAAAAGTTCCACCCCTAGCGCAGCAGTGTCGACGTTTTTTTTTTTTCTGTCCGAGTCGGTACAAGGTCCGTAAAACCCCGCTTTGGACCTTTTCCTCGTCAGTGTCACATGAACGCGCTCAGCTCGGCACATTGGAATGATGCCAACTGCCGGTAGCACCGCAGCACGTTCCTCAATGTAAACTTGAGGTGTACGAATATCGGCCCAAGACACATTCCGTCCCCGAATCTGTCAACAGGCTAAAACGCCGTCCCTGTCACGATCGCCGGGGTTTGTGAGGCTGCAACACCTGGATAAGATGAAAGATAATGTACGAGAGGGGGGACCAATGAGGTGTCATCTCGAATCTGAATCACAGAAGCTCTCTGTGATGCCGCAAGAGAAGAGCTTTCCGAATACCCGATCCGGGAGAAGAACAGCGCTTATCACAGAGCGTTTGGTCAGAAGTACGAGACAAGGTGGGCGCTGATGTCTCATTCACAGGTCCTGGGAGATGCGCAAAAAGTATGAAGCTATTCACGCAGTTCATGAATTCAGGAATTAGGTATCCGGTAGAGGACGATCAAGGAATTTCAAATTTCATGGATTCAGATCACCAGCAGATCACGCTGTCATGGGAACTTGAATCACGATCTCAACCCCGATTAGCATCGGGCTCAGCAAGGGACGAAATGCGGTCTCACGCACATGGGCCCCTCGGTCTGTAAGCAAAAGAGACAAATAGGATCCATAAGCAAATATGACAATCAAAGCTGCAACTAGGAGGAATCAAAGTTGACGGAGTCGTAGTCGTAGTTTGTCATGCAATTGGGTGCTACGGCTGTGGAATACGACTCCAGCTACGACCCCTACAGCAACATTGACCCTCCACACTAGTACATTATGAGAGGACATACAAGTAAGTAAAGAGAGGCAAGAGCGCATCAGAAGACGCCAAAACCGGTCATTTGCTATGTTCTGCGTCAGAACTTGCCGCGCAAGACCTCAGAGCGGTAAGCAACTCACCGGGGGAACTCCTAAGCCCACCCCAGTCGCGCCGTTCATTGGGGGTGGAGGGGCTTGACCAACGAAGCTATCAAGGGAAAAAAAAGGTCGGTGGTCTGACAGACAAACAAGAGGACGATAGAAATGTACCCATTTCCCTGTGTCAGCAGTAGGCGGTTCCCAAAGCCACCCGGATTGATTATGGGAGCATCAGCTTCCTGCTGCTCCTTCTGCTTCTCTTTCTTCGAACGTTCCCGCACTTCCTTCTCTAGTGCCGTTAGCTTGTCGACAAGGGTACGTTGATGCTGGATTTTGTATGGCATGAAGAAATCGTTCAAGCCATGCTGCCATGATAGTTCCTCGACGACGTCGGAGCGCAGGAGGTCGAAACAGATGTACAGCAATGCTGCAAAGCACTCCTTGTTGCCGATATCCACGAAGTAGGAGAGTAGTTCTTCGGCAACTTCAGTGGAAGCTGAAACGGAGGCCGTGATCATTGCGTCTTTGTATAGCTTATCCTGCTTGCTCAGAGAAATCGATTCTTCCCAGCGGCCGTTCTTCTAGGGTCGAAATGTACCGGGTATAAGACAGAAAATGCATTTATAAAACACACCTTGTATAAGTGCGCGGCAAGTCTACGGAACTCGAGTAGCTCATGCTTCTCTAACCGCTTGGCGAGACTAGTGTTGTCGAAGTTGTCGAAGCTGTCAATAGAATCCCGAAGTGTTTTGTAGTCCTCTTCTTCAATGAGGAGGTCATTGTATGCGTCATTCACCGCCTCGATATTGAGCTAGAAGAGGAGTAAGCATATGCCCTTCACAAAGCAAATCGACTGACATGTTGCACAGCAATAAGATATGAGCGAATAAGTGGTATATGATCAACTTGACGGAACATGCGCACGACACGGGCGTGATCGATGCGTGGGATGAGTACGGAAAGCAGGTCAGTCAGAAGAGTTGGTTGTTCCTGCAAGTAGAACGACAGGGCCTTGTAATAACTGACGCGGGAAAAGTTTAGACTCGAGCAGGTAGCGATATTTGTGGTACCCACATCTCAACGTTTGCGACGCGAACAATGACGTCCTTGAACTGATTATGGTCCCAAGCATCGGCAGAACGTTCAATCATGGCGAGAGCAGCATTGTCCTGTAGCGACTTATTAGCACGTACTAATTTAAAGCTGATAAGCAGACGAACAAATTCATCATATTTCACGTAGAGGAACACGAGCTCAGGCCAAAGATGTGACTTCTCGGCGGCGCGGATGACTTTCGGGATGTTTATGCGGGAGACGAAGAGTTTCAAGTGCTCCATCACTGTAAAGCAGTGTTCAGCTCACATTACGCTTTTCTAATAAATCCTCTAAGGCTCACACTTCTCGGGGCGGTACTTGCTGTAGAGGATAGAAAGCTCAGTGAAAATGCCCATCTGTCCTCAATGGTAAGCACCAAGATCAGCTAGTCGAGAGGAGGTACTAACATGTGCCCTCTCTAAGCTAAGCCCAGCCTCAAGAAGAGAAACAATCTCCTCGAAATGACCACGACGTTCGTAACCTTGGATTAAGGCAGGAAGTTCCTCCGCATGGACGACGATGTTGAGACCGCAGATTTGGGCCTATTGGATTTATGTTCAGGAAGATATATCACCTGCGAAACGATAAGACCCACCAGACGGAACTCTGATTTCTCCAAGCATGCGGCATGTACTTGCTTCCAAACCCTAGGTTGTAATTAGCGTCGTGCTGGGGCTCGAGCGATGCCAACATTTCGTACTGAGTGTTTCCGGCCTTACGTGCACTCTCAACGGCAGCCTGGTTCTCACCAAGATAAATAAGCGTGGTTGCAAGGCGAGCCCAATTTGAAATGCTTGTGAAGAGGAGTTTTGCTGCTTGATATAATTCGTCTTCGAAGCACTTTTCTCCAACCTCAAGAATGTCTGCGACGTTTGTGAAGTTGAGGAAGTCTTCCATATCGTGTAGGCGATCCGTTTTGGCATATGCGTATGCGAGTTCAGTATCGATCTTGGGCTCGCGAAGACTCTTGCGTGCCATCTGGAGGAAACGGACCAAGTCGTCATACTTGCCAGCGTGGTTAGCGATTTCGATAACCTCTGCGAAGTTTGAGGGATCTTCGGCCTTGTTGTATGAATCTAGACACAGTGATTGTAAGTTCAATAAGTTAAACCGGCAGTATAACGCTGAGTTGCACCAATGGAGTCACGGATGCGGAGACCGTCGAGCTGGGCCTTTGCCAACCGGCTCCAAACCTCCGGCTTGTTGACCTTGTTCGCGTAGTCGAGGCCGCGGTCAATGGAGACGATATATTCTACGAGCACGTTAATAGCGTTCACGTGTTGCTCGTATTTCTTGTAGATTGTGAGCGCTTCTTCGTAAAGGCCGTGATCCGTTGCTATTCTGGCGATTTCTCCTTCGTCATAGTTCTGCAGTTTGTTGATATAGCCAACGACTTTCCCCTTGTCAGCACGTATAGAAGTAAGCAGCAGCAAGTTCTGGAGATTCTGGTTTTCGCTGAATGGCGAGGGCTCAAGAATGATCTTCTCGAGTAGTTCAATAAGTTCCATGGGGAGATCAGCGGACAGGAAGGCCTTGACAGTGACAGAAACATCATCGGGGTCGGTGCTCTCAGGAACAGCAGTTGTAACCACCTGTGAGATGGTTGGTATCACAAGGATATTCTAGGAGACTAGTACAGACCTGATCAATGAGCTGACGACGGTACATGTTGTCTGGGACAAGAACTTGCGCCCACAAATCCGGGATACGACGCTTGACCAGGTAGCGGGCCTGTTGTTTGAACATGGAATTCTCGTTCGTGATCGAAATCAATTCCTCGTCGCAGAAACCCTTGGCATACGCAATGTACGCGAGGTAGGGGTCACGAGCCTCGCAGAATTTCCCGATAACAAGTGGTTCATACAACTTTGAAAGCAAAATTCAGTACCCAGGCCTCAAAAAATAGGCATACATACGTTATTCTCCTTCAAGAACTGCTCGGGGTTGTTGTTGCTGTCAATGGAAATCTTTGCTATCGCATTGTAAATGGCAGGGTCTTGGCTGCCGGCCTGCACACGCGTGTCGAGCCACGGCAGAATCAACTTCAGGCGATTACGCTGCTCAACCTCGTTCACCAGCTCATCGATGGGGAAGTTGCCCGTTACCGACGCAAGCAGACTCTTGATCGTCGCCTCGTCACAGTCGACGTCCAACAAGCCACCAATGACTTGAGGAGTGCGCATGGAGTTTACACGCTGCACGTACACCTCAATGAATTTCGTGAGGTTGTTTTGATACAGGTATAATACGAGGTCGTGGACGAAGTCGAAGCGGTCGCAAACGATGATAAGGGGAATCTGATCCGAAAGCTTGGCCTCCTTCAAGAAGTTCTTGACCTTCTCGGGATTATAGTGATTGGATTCTCGGCAAATACGCTCAACTTCACGGATCTGACCGGTCCTTGTAGCAGCTTGGATGTACTTGAAGTTAACTTCCGGGTCGGTGCTCAAATTTACAATGGAACCAAGGTAATAATATAGACCTTACAAAATATCGGGTCAGTTTCAGTCACGCTGGAGATTGGTCGGGCTTACCCTCGAAGCTCTTGAACGACTCAAACATCTCGATAAGCTGGACTGCACCGAGAATGCTGGAGTACTTGGTGGCAATTTGAACTACAACCTGCAAGTTCTGGCGAATATTCACACGCAACATTTCATTCATGCACGCTACTGATTGCTCCGTGGTGAGACGACTAAAATAGTTGACGAGCCACTATGGGAGCATATTAGATAGCGGAAGGTCGACTATACACAACACATACATCAGGGGAAAGAACGTTAGTGTGAACGATCGCCCTTTTGATATCGGCGAGATCCTCATAATGTTCTAGAGCCTTTGTCCACTAGGTAAGCCGCGTACACCGAAGACGAGTAAAATATTACCCTCTGCAAAAGACCGGCCTTCTCGCATAGGTTTGCAATGCGAGGGCGATCATAATGACTGAACATCTCATTGCCGAGGATTGCATCAGCAACCTGAGGTGCGTGAATGAGGTTAATCTCAAGGAGACGCGTTTGCAAAGGTCCTTGCTCTGGCTTGTTGTCCTTGAGCGCGTCCAGCAAAAACGACGTAGCAGGTTGGATCATATTCTGGGACATGAAGATGTCGACAACCTAAGAGGCCAATAGTCAACTCCGTTACTTTTAAGTTGTAAATTACTAACCCGCTCAACGTCAATAAGGGGCCCAGCTTCGTCATTGACGAGTGCCGATGCAAACTCGGCACCTTTGTCAGGATTTGTACGCATGATGTGCTGCAGAAGAGCAACATAGTCCGGTTGATATCCAACCTTCTTCGCATACAGCACAATTTTCTCCGTCTGTCCAGTCTCGACGAAGCACGCGATTACCTTGCTTGGCACATTCGCACGCAGGTACACACTTAGTGCTAATGTCATGTCATGTTGCCGGACGATATTACCGAGTTCTTCACTACAAGTGAGCTGCAGACAGGTTAATAAGAGAATAGGGTGGGAAAAAATAGAAGTGTGAGGCTCACCCTGTTCTCTTTGAGCCACTTTTCCAAGAGTTGTTTCCTACCCTGTTGCAAGACTGGGCGTGCGAGCTCTAAGGACTCGAGATGATTAAGCTCGCCCTTCTCTAACAGGATGCCGAAGTACTGGAGGATGGGAGATAGACCTCCAGGAGGAGCAGGTGCCTGTTTGAATGACTCAATAACCTGTGCGGTGCGCAGGATACCCTATGGATGAACTATTAGCAAAGTCTCCTAAGGAGCAGAGTGGAGAGGAAAGACAAACCCTCGGTGAGTTCGCCGCAACCTTGGCAGCCTCATTGTATTGGCCACTCTGGAATAAAGCTTGGTATTGTTTTATGTAAAGGTCATCTGCGCCTGGCAGGTTACCACGACTAGCGAGTTTGAACGCGAGTTCCGTGTCGTTCAACGTCGTCAGGATGTACGGCACCAAAGTTTGCTCATCCACACTAACGCTGAGCACCTGACCCTTCCGATTGATGCACAGAATTCCGTTTGTAGCCTCGTGCTCAGTGGCCACAAAAATTGTGTCGCCAGAGATACGGTTCATATAGATGCATGTCCCAGATTCGAGGTCGTACAGGTGAATGAAGCCGTACTTAGTCGCAAGGTATACAATTCCATGCTTCTTGGACACCTGCATAGCGACGGGAAAGTCGTTTGTAGCCTCGGGTGGGAAGTACACGTCGACGGCTTTCTTCGTGAATGGGGGATCAGGAGCTTGATGGTCGATCTCCACCACGTGTAGCTGAGAAGTCCAGGGTTCGTCCAACGAAAGAAAAGGCGCAAAAATCACCACGCACCTTGGCACCATTACCTGTCCGTACAGCGAATGTAAACAGCTTCGTGACGTTTTGGTTCCCATCAAGCTTAATTTCCGCAAATGAGGCAGCATGACCCTCAATAGGCTGTGAAACTCCACGCTCGCGACTGTAGAGCTGCATAGCTCCCTTGACCTTGAAGGCAGTCGGATTTGCTGTATTTCCAGAGATGCCTATTAATACCATCCATTTATCATCTGCAGAAATGCGATAGTTGATAATTTGGCTGCCCGCAAGGGTGACATGCCGGTCAAACACTTTTTGCGGGGGGGAGGTCGCGTCCGTAATGCTCCAATGATACACCGAAGTTTCTGTGACGATGCCAATTGCAGACTCGGAAATCCACTTCCAGAAGACGATGTTTTCGTTGTTTTCATGCGCCTTGACTTTTTGTTTCGTGTCAATGTTAAAAACCTGAAGAGTCTTGCCGGCTGCGGTTGGGTATTAGCTTCAACCACGTTCGCAAAAACGGTCAAAATACTTACATTTCAACGCCAAGATCTTCTGGGTGGGATGCATGATGGCTGAGTCTGCGCCTATTGGCCGGCGGAGGACATCGTTGGCGTTCGCTAGGTCGATTATGACAACTTGATTCTGTTCATTGACCTTTTCGCGCACACAAATGAAATGATCCGACTCGAGTGTTAAAGTCTGTATTATGAAGTAAATATATGAGCAAAGGAATAGAAGCAACGGGAATGTTGGGTGGTATGACCTGAAACGAAATTGATGACGGTTGAATACCGACACTGGAGAGTTGTAGATGCTCGGCAAACGCGATAGGTTTGATATCCATCATGGAGTATTGGAGAGAATATATGAGATAATGAACGCCGTTGAACGGCTCGAGGACGCGTCAGAGGTTGTACAGTAAAGTAGTCAAGCGATTTTGAGAAATGCGGTAACTTAATTTGGGCTTGTTTGCGGCACCGCAGTCGATTATTAGGGCTACTCTAAGAACGTGACTAGACTCTATTCCTCAGCCAATGCTAGGGCCTGTTCTAAATCATCTTCTCCTGCCAAGATGCTCGGAGGTGGCGTATTTCCGTAGACAACTCTCTGCCCAATGATCGCTGGAGCGGCTAGTCAGGACCCGGACAACATCACGGCCTATTTACCTACCAATGTCAACCGAAAGCTGGAAAATAGCACAGATCTTGAACTGTAGGGGCGACCCCTGTGCAAAGAAGTAAATGGTTCTGAAAAATAAGTCATGAAATTTGGAGTTTGTAAAATCAAACGATGATCGTACTTGAATGAATCTCCCCCAACCCAACCAACAAGCGTTGACATGCGGAACCCATATAGAGACTTTTGCTTGTAGTTGCTAATCTGGATTTAGTAGGGCAACAATGCTTGGATAAGAGTTGAGACTAGCCTGAAAAATTGGGGAAGTGGTAGCGTGCTCTCTAATCCTAAGGCAAAGAAACCAAGTAGCCATATGAATGCATCCACTCGGCCGAATATGAGCACAAGGATCGTTAGAAGGACACTGATGTGGATGAGAACTTGACAACCATTACGAATGTTTGTTTTCTTACATATAGCCTGCAAGGAACTCGATGTGTTGCGTGTAGGTCGGCCATTGCCAGAACGACAACGGCCGGGAAGACGCGCCGAGGTTCTCTGGACTTAACCTTGGGCGGTAGAGAACGCAGATATACAACAGTGCTAGCTAAGGCAGATCAGCTTTCTTGAAACACAGGCGGGGCCCTGGGGGAGGGCTTACTTGGCACAGGATCATCAAAAGAGATTGCACTAAGAGTGCGAACTCAAACCGCTCCCCGAGCCAGAAGAAGCATCGGGTGATATTTGCCAACAGCCTGGCCAGCCCGTCAGTCAATAAGCAGACAAAGGTGTTTGTTGTATGCGCACAGGACTGCACAAATGTCTCGAGAAAAGCCAGTAGCATCTCTAGAATGACGGGCCAGAGTGAGTAAAGTACCTGTGCTGCAAGCAAGAAAGCGTACTTCTTCTTGATTATGGATACTGTTTGGTCAAGATAGACAAGAGGTGGCCCAATAGCCATACCTATCGAAGCTAGAGCTGAAAGCCAGGGAGGGGCCATCTAAATGTTTTCCTTGTACAGCTTGCAAAGGTGATGTCCGTGGCTAGTGGCTGGTTTCCCGCTGTGCACTGGCCCGGCTTTGGCGGGTGGCGCACGGAACCGAGAAGGCGAGAAAGATGTATAACAAGCAGCGATGGCATGACCGCCTTCTTGGTGGCCCGAGCTGGCTAACCTCCTCTCCTCGTCCTTGCAACAGGTTTTGAATTCCCACTTCCCCGCACCTCATCCGCACCAAACTCTTCAAATTATCGCACTATCTTTTCAACCGGGACCTTGATACAACCTCGCTCTTCTACTCGATCATGCACAAAGTTTAGGACACTTTCCGTGTTTCGACTGTCGTCGCGGGATTGGCCTGGGTCATCACAATGAGAAAGTCCTGTCCATGCGAATACTTTCAAAGCATGGCTGAATGACACTTTGCGTCCCTTTTTTTTTCTCAGGAGTTTCTTTGGTGATAGCCCTCTTATCCTTAGGTGTTTAGTCTAGACTAATTGCTTACTGTACTATAGGGGAGTCTCATTTGTGTAATACTGTAGCATCCGAGCAGGCCTATGCCAGAAACTCATTGGGGCCTTTCAGCCGGTTTGATGACCCGGTTTCGCCCTATAGGCCTACCATCCTGACTGCTACCTTTGTTCGATATACCTGCCGGTTGCACCTCAGACTCTCGGCTCTTGAACTTGATGTAATCGTTGCGTCAGAGGTGGTACCTTTCAAAGTTAGAATCTGGGTCATGCTGTTGTTGGGACCACATTCTCCTCTTCTAGCAAATGGCCAGCCTGAGCTATCCGGATGGTCGGAGGATCAATATTCATCAATATCGACCAATTACTACTGTTTTCTCCCAGGGGATTGTTCTGATGCTGCATCGGTGTGTCATCCACCCTTCGGGGGAGTATTGTTGAGCCCTCGGTTAGCCGCGTTTGTTGGTCGACTGCGTCGCGGTGATGATCATTTTTGAAATGCCCGTGTTCTACGTATCATCCTTGGGTACCGCCAGCTTCTCATTAGGAAGTTCAAGTTTTCATGGTTGATCTTGGAAATGAACCATGCCGAACAATCAATTGTGCGGGATATATCCACGACTTGACAACTACACTAACAAATAGGGTCCTTCCTCGCTCCTTGTTTCTTCTCCTTATGAAATTTGCTGTCTAGTCTCTTTCGTACCCTCAGAAAGGGCTTCCCTGACTTGTGTTATGTATACATTCCGAAGGCCGTCTTGCGGGACTGACTTTGTATTTTTGTAAGCTGAACTCTGAAGACGGCTGGTGGGCCGTATAAGGTCAAAGGGGGGAGGATCGCTTTTTAGAGAACTTCTGCTCTTTTGATACGCGTAATTTGAAACCGGCTCACCCTGTCTGTGATTGGAGATAGAGTCCAGTGTCTGGTTGTAAAATTGGAATGGCTAACGCTCCACGGGCTCGCCAAATCATGCAGATGCCATGAGGCCCAAAACGTTCCACCAATGACATGTATGCTTATTCGATCCACTGGCATGGGCATCACGCTGTCTTGACGATTCCTTCAGTTCATGTCTTCGAGGCAATACGAGGCAATATTTATAACGGTTTCCTCGGAACGACGCAAATTCCATCAAAATACGATACCCATTAGGCATTCGCTGGTCTCTGTTTCATAGCGAATTCACCATGTCACCGTGTTTGGGGGCGAATAAGCCCGTATCTGGACAATTCCGCTTGAAGAGCTCACGGCACTTGCTCGCCTGACGTTCGAAAAGTCCTTTGCCCTGCTGCCGGACTATCCTGGGGTCTCAGAATGTACTAACCGTCGCAGGTTAAGGACGTCGCCGGAGGTTCAGAGATTCTCTTCGCAGTGACGCTGCTAACCTGTCAACTTGATCGGAGCCTGTAGCATTTCGGGGATCACTTGGACAGCATACGGTTCCACATGACTCGGAGTGTACGTCTCTGCAGCATACCGCTACCACTTTGAATGGTCTCGGGTTGTGGGCATCCACCCACAGAGTCAACCCCTCACTGTTTGGTCTAACTCAATGGGCATCTTGTGCCGTGTTTGCTAGTATCCTGCACATCCGGAGGACTTGCGTTTGGGTCTATATCGGTGCGTCTTGATTACGCCACATTAGATGACATATGTTGACTTTTTTTTTCTTCACTTACCCGCTGATCTCTTTTCACTGATAGTACAGCCAACGAAACCGACATCATGGCTGCTGCAGCCTGGTAGCGTTCCAAAGTCGGAATTATGTGGGGGAGTTTGTAGCTGGCGAAGGGAATTCCATCAAGCCCCTTGCCTGTGGTCACCAGGAAACCTGCAGCAAGATTTTTTGGACTTGTCCGAGCTCGTACAAGTGAGCAAGCCCAAAAAGGACCAAAAGTTCAAAAATTAGGTGAAAAGTTGTTTTCCACCTTGGTAAAAAAAGGTTTAAAAAGGTTCAAAAACACAAAAATTTCCCTAATGGAGAAAAAAAAAGTGGACAGGTAAAACCAAACTGCATATCAGGCTATATCAAGGCTTAACAACAATTGAGGCACCCTAGATGGCTGGAGTCAAGACAAGTCCGGACCGCTGGCTGGTTGGGCAATGGCCAAGTTGCCGTTCCGCCCTATATTATGACCATCTCATTGCTACGCCTGTCAGAATATAGTCACCTTTCCCCTTGCGAAAGATGTAGTAAGTATTTAGGCGTTGCGCTGGACACATCTTACGGTTTATATCTACCAGATCAACGTCGTTACCTTCGTCACTAATTTCTATCAATCCGCAGTTTACTTTGCACCCTTTATGACGATAAGTGGGGCCAAGCGACGCAGGGGGAAGTTTTAGAGGCGTTTTCTCGCTGCGCTCTGAGACTCGGGCTATGTCTGATAGAGGCTCTTCCCCTGGTTTCCCTTCTCAGGCACACGCGACATTGCCGTTCTTTGGGACCGGTGTCAGCCAGGGTATCGAGGCTGCCTACGTGCTTGCGGGTCTCCTCGGTCATACGCAAACTAACGCTCGCAGGCTTGAAGTACCTGCTTTTGTCCCGCGTTCCGAAGTCGCACACTGGTACACTCAGGTACAATTATTTTTTGTTCACACAAAGGTCATACTGCTTGACTTCCCGGAACAAAACATTGTCTCGACGCGAAGCAAGTTGACGGGCGACATCTGATATGCCAAGGACATGGCCCCTCAGGCCCACGTCAGTGTGGCATCATGACAAATGCCGACATTGAGACCTACGTCAACTGGTTGATCAGGAAGGTTGATTCGTCTGGCTCACTCCCTCTGTGTTATACTGGAATGGGAAATTTTTTATTGCCATCACTGCAAATAAGTTGATCTGTAACAGACATATTTGTTGACTAGACAGAGAGGGACGTTTGATGGACATGACCAGATATGACGGCCAATAAAACTCTTGAAAATGGTGTCCTTTTTGATCTTGAAGTGCCCTTTCCGCCTCCAGTGATAAAACTGAGTAGATGGGTATCAAGTTGTGATATCTACCCTCGAAGCAACAAAAATTATGTCACATGTTGTGGAGCTACACACTCATCCATAAAAGTGGCCAATAACTGGGGTATGCGTATCGATGGCACACGACCGCATCTATGTCATTCGAAAGAGTCTATCCTTCGCGCTAAGGTATGAAAGAGATGCAGCAACAAATTAGTAGTTGTTGTCTAGTAGCATTGCAAATCCAAATTCAATCAGGCGGGTATCTCCACTCATCCCCGAACGGAGATTGGGATCAAGATAATAGTATGATCTCAGCTGGTTGGGAGGTTGAACGTAAGATGTTCGAGCGAACCCCTCAAGCGAATGAGCACCCACCAGGCTGGGACCGTGAGCGGAATCTTGACGGTTGTCTGCAGAGGCATTCGATCAAAAAGTTCAATCATCAGTGCAAAGCACGCGTACCGCGAGACCCTATCAAACGCACTGGCATTTGAGCAACTACGAGAGAAATAGGGAGAACCAGGGCATACCGATAGACTAGTTTCCTTGTACTTGACGCTCATGTCAGCGGCGGTCAGGCGCATAGCCTCTATTGCTTCGTCCAGCTTGACAGAATATACACCATCTGCAGCCATAGAAAGCTGCGCAGCTGTCACGGCTTTGACAGCTAAAATTTTCGGTGAGGACTTGCTCATGCCCTGGACTCGTCCAACGTACCACCCAGACTATTGCGCTCCTGGATGGAGAGAATCATCATATCAGCAATTGAGACCTATGCATGAACGTGGAGACACACAATGCATGGAACCTGCACGAGTCCATCGATAGGGTCGCATGTCAACCCAAGGTTATGTTCTGCGGATCTTTAGTCTATACGTTGCATCGGTAAGAAGCTGTAAAGGAGACCTATTCCGATCTCTGCAGCTTGTAAAACGGTCTCAGGGGATGCTAAGAGGGCCGATAATCAAAAACAGAAACACGTTGAGGGAAAAGGTTACATACCGCCCATGCATGCGGCAAATCCAGCTCCGGCCATTGAACATGCAACTACCAAGAATTATTGTTCCATAATTGTGCTGGGGCCGATCCTTCGCTCGACGTACCTCCAACTTCTGCTTGGCATCCCCCTTCTGCGGCAGAGATAGTACTACCGCGCTTGAAAAGCATGCCAATTGCCTGCGAAGAAGGTAAAGAAAATCACAAAAGATCACTAATATGGACCATACGGCTGCCGTTAACAAGAAGGTCTTGATAGATTTTTCCGGGTCATCGCTGACAAACTACATACAGGGAGACAATGAGCATCAGCACGTGTGACAAAGGCGGAACCATGAACTTCAATGATGTATTTCAACACGGCCGGTATCACGCCAGCTGCCCCGTTTGTTGGCGATGTGACAATACGCCCACCGCTCGCATTTACCTCATTCACCGCGATAGCGTAGCACGATAAGAAATCCATGGCCGGTATCACTGTCTTTCTCTGGGCCAGGAAGGAAACGTGTCAGCGTCAAAAGATTGATTGCCGACCAGAACGGGGCCATTTCCAAAAAAAAAACTGACAGGTGGCTCTGGCAGGACGGGGTGGTCAAAGGATCCAACTACCCTGGCCGCATGGGAGTGTCTCGGGCTCCTGACAGGGTGTGTTACCGAAGAATGTTCGCTTCGACGATGGCCATCGTCAGGTGCGTTTATAGCGCCCGTGAATTGGTCTCCGCCTTCGATGGCCTGGAGATGTGGCGCTGACAATCCGGAGTAGAAGCTGACCCGAGAACGCCTTTCAGGGCATATATCATACGGAGCAGAGTACTTACCCCCTCATGAGGCGCCGGTATAACATCGGGGCCCGGCGCCGCAGCCCAAGTCGACCAGGTAACGTTGTCTCGCGCGTGTGGACGCCGGATCGGATACAGTCATCCATCACCGCCCATATGCGCATCAACTGCAAGCATGTTATCCAAACCATTTGCTCCTGTCACATTATTCTGACCTTGTTATGAATATCTTCGTCATTGTAACCAAAAGACCGCTCGTTATCATACACAATCTGGGCAATGGTCATCTAAAACTCATGAAGTTAGCATTCGTGATGAAATTCAGACGAAGGAAGGGGGCCTGAAAACCCATTTAGAAAAGTCTTTCGGAAATAGGTAGATCAGGTTTCACGTCGAGACTAAATTCATCTCGTATTACATGGAAATGGCTCCTTGACGAGCAAAGGATCAGGAACAGCAACGATGATCCGTACATTGTGCACATTGGTGAGATTAAGTAAACTGTCACCGGATTTGAAAGGGTACGGTGGTTGCTCGCTATCAGCGGGAACTTGGCTCACGACAGTCGGGCTTCTACTCGCATGTACATGCTGATGCAGTCGCGCGCCATGCACAGAGCTTTTGTCGACGTCTTTGTAGAAAAGGTTTTCGTCGACTACGCGTGCAAAGCATCAGTATTATACCATAGGCCCCTTCTGTCCGAACGCACCCTTTGTCTTCTCATTTACGACGAAGCCACCACCGACGCTATGTATCCAGACTTCACTGCACACCAGCTGATGATAGATTGTCATATAACCTTACCTAAAGTACTCATTGGTAGCTAAAAGGTCGCCATTGTCGTCAAAAACAGAAAAACGCATGCCATTTGGATGGGTCTTGAGAACCTGGTCCCACCGCCACAGCATGTCACGATCCATGTCGTACGAGATACGGTGCCTCCCGCCCAGTAACAGTGTCTTGTTTGTCTGGATGGCAGTGTAGCGTGAGGGGATCGTACCCGTGTCAATTGTCTCCGGATCAGAGCCTACATGAATCGAGTAAGACATGGTATACCTAGAACACAGATTCGAGGGACGACCTTCTAGACCAAGGAGTATCGCTTGAGGAGTGTGATGACTTCAGATAAGGACGGTTAATAAATTGTGTATCCACGTATTGTGCTGAGCCCACCCTTTCCCTAGACGTCAAGTGTCCACGAATGCGATAAACACAATACTAGTTGATTCGCACCTGTCGCAGCCAATGACCCGTATCTAATGATTTTTAAACCTCCTGGCAATACACGAAGTGATGGACATACAGCGAGATCTTCATAGTTCTGATCTGGAGGAACGTTCAATCGTCACGTTGCGAGACATCAAAACCTAAACTCACTTTCTCCAACAAGCCCAATTCTACCAAGTCATTAATGAATATTTTTCCTGCACGCATGGGGCCAACCGTGTGCGAACTGCTCGGGCCGACTGCATGGTACTGAGAAGCAGTTCCTGTATGGTGGGAAGGGAAACTTGTAGCTCACCCCCGATGCTGAAAAGATCAAAGGTGGAAATGACAGCATGCTCAGGCTTCGCTGGTCCAGTCTCCAAGCTCGACTCGGCATCATTGTCCTGGTTACGAAGTGACAACACACTGAAGGTTCTTGACGGCGGAGTTCTCAATGACCACGGAAGCGGTATATGCGATCTCCGTCGTGACGAAAGGAATGACGGGTGCATGACATGTCGGAAACTTGACCAGCAAGACCTTTGGGAGAGTGTCATGGTAAGTGGGTGATGGAACAGGCACGGGCCGGCTGCCGTCTTGCTCGACGACGGGGCGGTTGCGGGGTTGATAGGCTCCGTCGTGCGACGGTATCCTTGTCGTACATGGCAGGAATTTTTACAATGTTACGTTTGATAAACGGATTGATCAACTTTTCTACCTTCTTTCGCTATGAACAATACCTGAAACATTCCACAATCCGAGCGAGTGGCCTACTTGTGTGGTTTGGAATGAAATAAAGGTGTTGTATGCAGTAAGTACAATGTCATGTGGGTGTGCATTGGTTCTATATTTATTAGTTGTGGTGGCGAAGAAACTGTGGACGGGCTCAGACAGTCGCATCTGAGCCAATCGCGACCGTTGCCGTGATCGCGCGTCGGGGCGGTTCAGGAGGTTAGGCTAACTCGCTCTCTCGCCCGTGCTTTGGCCGTCTCCTCCCTCCTCTCTGCCCTCCAAATTTCTTCTCTTCCTCTTTACTCGACCTATATCTTCTCACCTCCACTTAGTCTCTCCCAAGTCCCACGCTGGTCGATAAGCGGTCACTCAAGCCCACTACGGTGCATCTAGCTATCCGGTGATATCGCCAAAGCAGCTCATTTAACCCCGGTAGGCGCCCCTCGCTCTTTCGACTGCCGTCCCCTCGTCGTAACACATATCCTGTAGTGCTAACGAAACAACTTCACAATCATGACCGGCTCCTCAGCCACTCCACCAAGACCTCCTCACGATTTACCAACCATTTCTGCCACCCGTCTCTCGGCGTCGTCCTCTTCAGCGGCTTCGCCCCACACGGCGCAGCATGTCTCCCTCGACACTATGCTCTTTGCCCATGCGGAAGCAGAGAATCCAGCTATGAGTGCACTCGAACAATGTATCTCCGATCGCAACCTCCTCTCGTCCCAAAACACCCAACTCTGGAAGCTCATCGAAAAGTCTCGCGGGCTTTTCAACGAGTCGCAAAAAAATTTAGAGAGGGTTAGATTGGAGAGAGATGCTTACAAGGCGATGTTGTTACAGCTTGGGGAGAATCCAGATGCGATTGCACGCAACCATAGAGTCAAGGACAAACAGTTAAAACCGTCGTCCTCCAGCAATGGAATACGTCAAGGCACTGAAAGCAGTACCTCTCCAAGTTCATGTCCAACTCGACCTACTCGTCATCCATCAGCTGACACAGGTATTCACTCTCATTTCGCTGCATTGGTCCCGATGGGTCCTTCTGTTGCTAATTCCTCTACAGTAGGTTTGGGTAACGATACTGAACCGCGTACCCTTACTCCTGATTGGCTGCCGGCAACGAGAACTCCCCCGACCGTAACAGTATCACAACCCGTATCACAACCCTTCTTCGATTCCTTTGACGTCTTGGCCACACCAGCGGTGTCCGGTCCACCATCACATGAGGCTCCTTCGACAAAACCACTTCTTAGACCCAAGATTGACATTCGCACTGGCGGTTCTGCTTTTCCCGGCAGCCATGCAGCTTCTCCCGTCGTCAGCTATCCTCCCAACGGTACATACCCGTCTGGGTCGTCGGCTCCATCTCCCCTAGAGACAACAGCCTCTTCCAGCCCGTCTGGTCATCAATCTCTTACACAACTACAAACTGCTTTCCGCGACTCAGGAGTCATCCCCTCTGACGAGGCAAAGCAGCAAAGGTCGTCACCGATCGATTCCCTGCCCGACAGTTCTCGTGCCGCGGAACTCAGCCAAGGCCATAGTTGGGGACTATCTCCTGCATCTTCCCATGCGCAGAATGTACCAGATGCTCGGGATTCTACAGCTGATAAGTCCTCTACACGCAGAGATTTGTCTGATGGAGAGTTCCTCGATTTGGAAGATTCGGACAGTCTGTATGACTCCGCCGCTGACTACAGGCTGACGTCACCAAGTCCTCAGGACGGCAGGAACCCCCCAGATGGCAGTCAAGGGCCACGCGTCGCGGTGCTCCCCCCTGCCGCGGATGACTTTCCCCTCCCACCTGGTGTAGTGAATTCGAGTAAACTGAGTAACGGCGAGTCCCAGTTAGGAACACCTCGAGCCGTTCCTGCCATTGAGAAGGCCCGTAGGATCGACGGACCGGAATCCCCTACTACCCCAACCCCAAATGCTCATGGTTCTTACTTGCCCTTTATGCAAACATACCAGAGTGTTATCCCAGAGCAAGAGCTTATGCAATTCCGCGCCCTTCCCCTTCTTCCCCACGACCTACCCTACACCCGTGTCACTGTGACGAATTCATCCATTCGGCCGAATGACCGCGGCAGGGATGTACTTTCCTTTGTGGTTCAAGTCAATCCTGGGAACCAAAAGGAGCCCTACATGATCGAAAAGCTTTTTAGCGACATCCTCGGACTAGACCAACGTACCCGCACTCGCTATGGGAGGAGCATCCTTAAGAAAATACCCCATCTGCCAGATGGGAAGTTATGGAAGGATCATGCGCCATCGAGAGTCGATCAACGCAAAGTACGCCCTTTTTCCTTTCCCCGTGCGGGGAAATTGACAACAATTATATAGGTCGTGCTAGAGCAATACGTTCAAGCGCTTGTTAACCTGCCTGTCAAGAATAACGATGAGATTATCGCTTTCTTAACCTCGGACGTCATCAAGGGAACTAACAAGCCCGTCGCCCGTGAAGGCTATAAGGAAGGCTACCTCACGAAACGCGGGAAGAACTTCGGTGGCTGGAAGACAAGATTTTTCGTTCTCCAGGGTCCACAACTGGAATATTACGAAAACGTACGTTCCGGGATTGCTCATAGTAAGCATTGCCATTGATCGGTTAACGCTCTCAGCGGGGTGGTCAACATCTTGGAACAATACCCATGACCGGTGCACAGATTGGCCGTCAACACCGATCGTCAGACAGACGTGAATCTGAGGAGGAGGGAGAGTATCGCCATGCTTTCCTAATCATCGAGCCAAAGAAGGGCACGGGAGGATCACATCGACATGTTTTATGTGCAGAAAGCGACAGCGAACGCGATAGCTGGGTCGAAATCCTTGTGCGCTATGTCTCCGGTACATACGACGAACGTGCGTCTCCGCAGAGCAGCATCTCTCTCAGTACATTTGCCACAGCGCCGGCGTCCTCAAGTCAGCCCCGGTCGAGTACCAGTTCCAGTGCGCCCAATGATCTAGCATCGCCCCATCGTGACCGCCGCCAAACGCAGAAAGGCATGTCGAAGGATGATATCAACATCAGTTTTGCCGTTCCCTTGTCGCGACTCACACCCGACGCGTCGAATGCGAAGCTATTTCAAGCCACACCTCAATATGATGAAGCCTCGAGTAACTCCTCGAAAAACACAAGTAATCCGTCAAGCTCTGAACAGTCAACTGCTGCTTTTACAGATGCACAGACTGCGACGCATCTGTTGGATAAAGGACTGCCGCCTTCTGGTCTGGGTGCTGAAACACCACTGTCTAGTTCACTTCCTACAAGCTCCCCTTTGGACACCGCAGGTGGCGATTTCGTATCTCCGATCGGACCACGCGCGAACTCCGAATTGGGGCATTACCCGGATCTTAATCATCCTCAAGGCAGTCATAGTGATGGGCGAAACCCTCAGCCCTCCCCAGAACGCCCACGCCAGCGCCACGGTCATCGTTCCTCCTCTCTTCATCCCGTCCCAGAACCGTTGCGTTCGTCCGAGAGCCCTTCCCTGCCTGAGCGCCCGGCTTCTCCAGAGGGCATTCATCAAAGCATATCCCGCACAGACATGCCCGCAAAGGTTAAGATATCAGGGCCGATGAATGGTACACCCATCCCACCTGGACACAAGTTCGGTGCCAAGGAGCCCGCTTCAGATGCCAACCAAAGTGACCGCAGGGATAAGGTCAAGTCACGCATGTTTCAATGGAGTTGGCGACAAGGAGGTGAGCTATACTCTATTCGACCAACAAGTGACACAACTTAACGTACACGCATGATCGATATGGTTAGAGAAATCGATTAATCAAACACACGTCCACCGCGCTGTCTTTGGCGTAACACTAGAAGAGTCCTTGGACATTTCCCAAATCGCTGGGCTTCCCTCAATCGTCTTTCGCTGCATTGAATATCTGGAATCAATGAAGGCTGACCAGGAAGAGGGCATCTATCGTCTCAGCGGAAGCTCTGCCGTCATAAAGAATCTGAAAGATAAGTTCAATTTTGGTATGTAATGTCTCATGGTAATGCGCGTAAGCACACCAACTGACTCCGTGATAAGAGGGAGACGTGGACCTGCTTCGTTCGGACGAGTATTGGGACCCCCATGCCATAGCTGGCCTACTCAAGAGTTTCTTTCGGGATCTGCCGTCGAGCATTTTGACGCGTGATCTCCACATGCGGTTCCTCTCCGTCATGGGTACGTTCTATACCAACCATATCTGCAAATCTGTGCCCGTTTTCCGTGGTTCTAATACCATCATTCCATACCTACAGATCTAGTAGATCCCCAGGAAAGGATTACCGAGCTCTCTCACCTTATCGCGATCCTCCCGCTTGCAAATTATAGCCTTCTCCGCGCCTTAACGGCCCACCTTATCTCGATTGTACAGAATGCCAACGTCAACAAGATGACGATGCGTAACGTTGGAATCGTGTTCAGCCCGACGCTCGGAATTCCTGCCGGTGTTTTCAGCCTGATGCTGGCAGAATTCAATAGGGTGTTCAACGTTGACGGTGACGCAATCGAGTCCGACGAGAAGGACAACACGGTGCTTCGGGCTGATGAAAGCAGCGGTAAAGATATTAGTAACCGGAACAGTAAGCATTACTTGGATGCCACTACCGACGAGTTACTCGGGCTCTCGGGACGGAAGCTCACAGGTGCGCCATGTCTCTGAGTCGCGCTTCAAATAACGTGTTGACAAACTTCTTTTTGATACGCTTCGTGTGGATAGGCCCGAATGAGGAAGCCCCGTCTGATGAAGGAGAGGAGCTGTCTGAGGCCACGGAAAGCGGGGCGGATACGACGGACCAGGACATGGCGGTGGAGTCCGTTCCGGGGAGCCAACCAAGCTCTCAGCAGACCCAGTCCGCACAGGAATTAACACCATCTCGGTCCCGCGTTTCTAATCTCGCAGCCGCGCGGGGATTAGGTATCCACACGGGCTCAGATGCAACCAGACATGACCAGGTCCCAGGGCTTCCAATCTCTCCAAGGCCCAGACCGCGGTCCCCCAGGGGGACACATCCGCAAGATGGGATGACATCTGGTTCCTCTGCCCCTTTGCAGCAACAGCGATGAAAACGCAACGCATCTTTAACTAGATCACACCACGTCTTCTGTGATGATGCATAGGTGCAAGTACACTCCACCGTGCCGAGCGGAAGCCTATATCCACTGTGTGGACTCGGTTCCGCCTCATGTGTGCGTGTGGTGGAAATATGTTTTTCTTTTTTCTTTTTTCAGGGCAGCGTGTAGCAATCATCGGAGACTGATTTACCCCTGCATGTTTTAGTAATCATTATTTCAGCCATTTATACCACTGCACTTGATCATCTTTACCATAAATATAACTGTTCGGTCGTCTTGCGGTGCGGTAGAAATACAGTACCCAGAGTGTGATTAGTGCCTGTGTAGGGTCTCGGTTCTCGGTTCAGCGGATATAAAGGGCGTGAGAATGTTGTTGTCAAATGCCCAGTGCGGCGAGGCGACAGTTCTTTAACAGGGACTCATGGGTTTCCGACAGGGTGTCTTGCTTGCCACAACTTGCTTTCTCTTCGGTGAGTAAGCGTCTATGGACTTGATCATCGGTCTCCACTTATCGTTCTACGGCACGTAGGCGTGTTGCTGGCGTGTTTCACTATTGACTATCGCGTGCTCTTTGAGCCGTTGACCGAAGAGACCATACAGGATGGTTTTCAATATTACAAAACATTTTACAATGCACCCCCTGGAATAAAGGTACAGTACATTTCGTCTGGGTGGTATTCTTACGCCCTCAACTGAGACACGTGTTTACACGTAAACACTGAACGTACTGAACAGGCGTTACTTCATGGACTCATTGGCATCGGAGTTGTTGCGATCATAGCCAAGATACACCGCTGGAATGAGAGTGCAATGATGTTTGATGGAGGATCGTTAGGTGCGTATTCTCACCCTGTTTGTCCCTAACCGGAGTACATGCACCTGGCGCACGGACTGAAAATAGAACTTTTCATCGGGGGATATAATAGCCGCGTTCGTTTTTGCCATCGCGATGTACATTACTGTGACAATACCCGCCATTCGGACCGTTGTCACACCCGTGGAGGGAGTAGACACGCGTGAAGACCAGATCGAAGCCATGCGTGTCCTTTCTGCCGGAAACACGTTGATGATGGTGCTACTCGGTGGAATTTTGGCGCTGCAGGTAAGTGAACCGCATGTTGGGGATATTGGAGTACGGATCAGAACGGGTTTTTGACTAAAACATGGCTTGTCACACGTGCAGGGTGGGCAGGAGTGGGCTCGGAGATTGGAAGTGAGAGAGCTCGCAAAAATTGCAGCTGAGGAAGCGAGAAAAGAACAGGCGGAGAAGAAAGTGCAGTGAATGTCACGTCCGTGTTTTACGTAATCTACCAATTTCACGATGACCATCGCCGCGACCCTGTTGGATTGGTGTTCGAACAACGGCATTCGTATTGACCCTAATATTCGCATCCTTCACGATGAGAAGCTCGGTATATGCGTTCGCGCTGCTAATCGTCCTATCGCACCTAAACAGTCCCGTAAGCGGTCCTCTCACGTTAGCCGTCGTCTCATACCTAAGCGCGATATTCGCGACTTTCTGACGACGACGACGTATCGGGGATTTCTCCGTGAATGTCAGTTGTCGTAATCCCCAAATCCGCCGTACTCTCTACCCGTTCGTGTGCATTGGCCGACAGGATTCCTCACGCGCCGTACGGCCATGATGCTACCCTATCGCTTGTCCTGGCCCTGTATTCCGAACAGTACGTTCGGTTCGACGATCGTTGATTGTACCTAACTCTTCTACGTATACCTGCGTTGTCCTCGCAGGCTCCTAGCGTCACGTTCTCGATGGGACGGCTACGTGCAGTCTCTCCCGAACCAGCAAAATTGGGATGGGATTGCACTTTTTTGGGGTGCCGCCCTACATGATCCTTTGTCGTCTCTGGACACCAGCGGAGGCACCCGAGCCGAGTCAATTGGTCTAGACCTTGACAACGACGCCGCCCTGGCAAAGCGGTGGCTATATGGTACGGAAGCTCGGAGGCATTTATTCCTTCCAGGCTCACCCAGAACGCCTGTTCTCGTATGTCCTTTGTTCTGGTCGGGGCCCCATGAGCCCCGCCCCCCGTGTCGAGGTTGACTAATCTACATATACTTTTCCAACCTCCCTTTGCATTATCCAGGAAGAAATTACGTCCTTCTACTATTCCATTGTAGCACCGCTTCTTGAGCGCGCAGCGTTATCTCCGTCTGAAAAGGGGTTTTGGCATGCCTACGCACTCGTCAGCTCTCGCGCGTTTATGGTCGACGCGTATCATGGCCTCGCCATGGTACCAATTGCTGATGCGTGAGCGATGCCAGGTGTCGTACCTCTACAGACGTCTCTAGAACTGAATTAATTTGACAGGTTCAATCATATACAAGACAACAACACTCATTTGGAGGTTTGTATCTATGGGACTGCTAGAATGCGGTCCTATCTCAAGTGTCTAGGAACCTCGTTCGCTTATTACCCTGAACTATAGAGTGATTACGGCGTCTGTACATCCTGTGGTTCCCTCTCGGAATGCCCTCACGACGCTGATGCCCGAGAGGGCACCGTGCCGGCGCTTTGTGCAGATACGGCAGATCCCGAAAACACCTGCGAGATGGTCGTGAACGCCGCTATTACGCCGGGCGAAGAGATATTCAACACTTATGGGGCAAGGCTCAGCAATGCGGAGTTGCTCGTGCGCTATGGGTTCATGCTTGATGCAAACGACAACGATATCCTGACATGGACAATTGAAGAAATATGGGACGCGGCAGGTGCGGCCCTGGGTGACTCTCAACCGCGCCTCTGGAACAATGAGGCCGATTATAGTGCCTGCACGGAGATCCTGCGCGATTGGCAGTATGACGTGGGATGGGCTGACTCCGAGCTGGTGATTGACACCGAACCTGATGAAAATAGTAACCCCTTGTATATGACCGCCGATGGAGTTCTTTCGCACAAATTGTGGCTCGCGATCGCGCTCGCCACCTTGCAACGGCAGGACGCAAACTTAGGGCTCACACAGACACGTCAACTCTTGAGGAGCATGGCATGGGCGCAAACCCAATTGGAACGAGGGCAGACGATGACACGAAGCGAAGGCATTGATGATGGTGACGCGTATAGGGTGCGTGCCCGCGCACCTGACGGTGCTCGTCCATCGCGTTTCATGCTGACCTTGAAATTGGGAAAAATCAAATTATACAACCCATCGCAACATCAATTGTGCTGGTGGTTGGTCACCCTGGAACCGTTCCCTCGGGGCAACGCGTGTGCACCTGTTTCCGGTGATAATCTACAGGGATTGAACAAACTAGTTCGCACGATCGGGGAATTGTGCGCGCGGAGGCTGGATCGGATTTTCCCTCTAGACGTTCGACAGCAGGACGATGATCGCTCTCTTGGCCTACATAGCACCATGGTAGGCAAGTACATTGATGTGAGTATTCTTTTGTTTGCCTGAATTGGTCGTAGCGATGAGGTTCTAGTGTGGGTGCACGGGGGAGCTGTCTAGTGTGCTATTATCACAGGAGACGGCAGAGAATTGCCCGTGTCTAGGGCACTAGGATGACACATGTGGGGTTCGCTCGCGAAAGAGAGGGTCGCACCGTTTCTCATTGTTCTCATCCGTATTTGGCAGGACTTGAATACAGCACAACAAAAAACGCGCCTAGCGGTCACGTTAGCGTTGGAAGAGATATCTATAATTGAAAGCTGTGTTGCGGGCTGGGATGAGCTGGGCGCCGTTCGAGACAAAATAGGTACTGATGAACCAGGCGCGACCTGCCTAGCCTAGACTTGACCAATATACGGACGGTCCCGGGTGTCTGTGCGATGGACCGTGGACCTACGGACCTAACTATGCTCAGAGAAGGTGGCGTGGTGATGAGGCGGCGGAGCTTCTGACGGCGGACAACAGCCCAAGCTATGAATTCTTCTAGCCAGAGGAAGCAGATAGATGTTGGACTGGATCCTGTGTGCCCAGGCGGTAAGATTACCAATTTCCCATGGGCTTGAGGCGGGAGCGCAGGAGCAGAAATTGACCCTCGGATTTGAGCAGCGGCGGGGAGAAAGAGAACATTTTGGGATGAGGCGTGAGATTATTGGTCTGAGATCTCGATGGTGGAGTCTTTGAACCTAAAGGAGGTTAGAAGGGACGAGGCTGATCTCGATGGCCGAGGCTGGATCTCAGATTTATTATTTTGGGGGCCGGGACCCTTGGCACCAAGTGCAAGCGCGTTCTCTAGGGCATTTTTCCAACCTTGGCTATCACTTCTCTTTTTCATATCTTTAAAATATAAGGTCAACCTTGCACCCGGCATGTGTCTCGCCTCGTCCCGACTACGCTCCTCCTCCTCCCTCTCCCTCTATTGATTCTCTCCCCTCTCTCATCATCTTTTTCTCTTCTCTTCTTCACCATCCCCTCTCTCAAATGGACATTCAGTGGTGCTTGACTTGCAACCGTCACTTGGTAAACTTCTCTCCCTCAACTACCCTCCAGCGTTCCCGTTGACACGCCCGTCATCCAGGAGAATTCCGATGAGGTTTACTGTTCCCCCGAATGCTACAACGAAGACAACCCATCTACCACTCCTTCCTCGATCATGGACTATCACGATTCATCCGCTATTT
>QFDW01000420.1:0-25834 GCA_003315895.1 Lactifluus rugatus | reverse complement strand
TCTCCCGAGGCCGAGGCGATGCGTTGCCCGTCTGGTGAGAAGGCAACGGAGGTGACGGAATCAGTGTGTCCAGTAAACGGGCCCGTTTCGAACTCTCCTGTTGCAATATCCCACACACGAATCGTGTGATCAATCGAGGCTGAAGCAATGCGCTGCCCGTCTGGTGAGAATGCAACAGAAAACACAGAATTGGCGTGACCAGTAAACGGGCCCGCTACAACCTCTCCCTTTGCGGCATCCCACACGCGAATCGTTTGATCTTTTGAGGCAGAGGCAATTCGCTGCCCATCAGGCGAGAATGCAACAGAGAAGACACATTCGGTGTGTCCAATAAATGGCCCCCCTGCAACCCGTCCTGTTGTGGCATCCCACACGCGAACTGTGCTATCGTACGAGGCCGAGGCGATGTGCTGCCCGTCTGGGGAGAATGCAACGGATGTGACCGTATCGGTATGTCCAGTGAACGGGCTGCTTGCGACCTCTCCTGTTGCAACATCCCATACACGAATAGTGTGATCTGCCGAGGCCGAGGCGATGCGCTGACCATCTGGCGAGAATGCAACCGATCCGGACCACTCCGTGTGTCCAGTAAACGGGCCCGCTACGACATGTCCTGTTGCGGCATCCCACACACAAATCGTGCAATCGCTCGAGGCTGAAGCGATCCGCCGCCCATCCGGCGAAAATGAAATGGATGTGACCCAACAAGTGTGTCCAGTAAACGGGCCCGCTACGACACGTCCTTTTGCGGCATCCCACACGAGAATCGTGCGATCATCCGAGGCCGAGGCGATGCGCTCTCCGTCTGGGGAGAATGCCACAACGTTCACCTCATCGGTGTGTCCAGTAAACGGGCCCACTATGACCTCCCCCGTTGTGGCGTCCCATATGCGAATCGTGCGGTCTTGCGAGGCCGAGGCTATCCGTTGCCCGTCCGGCGAGAATGTAACAGATCTGACTGGACCGTCATGTCCTTGAATCGTCATTTCCAATGCCGGCCAACGAGACAGCTGCCCGCGTTTCAGGGACAGTGTCTGAGGAAATAGGTGAATGTAATTCTTCAGGATGTGCGATGAGGCTGGTGCGAAACGCAATGCAGAGAGGTAGATATGCGGAGCGCTTCTTGCTATCGCCTGCCCGAAATAGCGCACAAACTTTGATCCATCATTCACAAATGTCAACAAATTCTCCACCTCAGTTTGGGGAAGCCGTTGCAACTTTACGGAATAGTCAATACATGTCATATTCAATGATAGGTTGCACGTACTTTGTTAGATCGTAACCATGTCATCAGGGATGACAATGCTCGTGAAGCAAGGCCCACACTACCCTTGATGCTAAGCACTTCAAGCCAAAACAAAAACTTGGTCTTCAAAAGAGATCGAAGTTTCGTGAACAGATCGTGTTCGAAGGTAACATGTTCCAAGTGATCGCCCCAGAAAACGCAACCATACGATAGAGCAGGCGGAATATGCTTGGAGATTCGAGATTCCAAGTCTGGGAAGTCGCTGTTGGCGAGGTATGACGACTCGAGTTTGCAGATATTGAACTTGAGATTATCGAGCATTAAACCAAGGCAGGAATGTGCCAACTGATGGTGGGCATCGCCAAGATCGACATAAAACACGTTACTTTTCTTGCTGGTCAGAAAGTCGCGGAAGGAGGTATGCAGGGGAACAATAGGTCGCGTTTTATCAAGTGAATTCACGTTACTCAGCAGAGAGCCGAGGTGACGGAGCATTTCAATGACTGGATCTGAATCCTCGGGATCATCAATGGGGGCATGTCGTCGTAGAGCAATCAGGGATTGGAGAGAGAGAGGTTTGATCGCAGCAAAAAGTTGTCCCATCACAGACCGAAATAGAATTTGAGCTTCGTGCGGTTCGAAATACCCTTCGAGAACTTCTTCGTATAACTTGTCTAACAAATCTTGTCCATTGCGATCTCGAGAGGGTCCTATCAGGTGCTGTACGCACTTTTTCTTGCTGAACCCAAAACTAGCAGGAGGTCTATTTATGAACCCGCACGCAACGGCTGCCCATTGAAACACGCCTTCTGCTGCCTTTGCTAGTTCGATACCATGATCTTGGAAGACATTAGGAGGGACCTTGTTCTGAAAATACACGCAAATGTCTTGCTCCGTCTTGGCAGCTAGTTTAGCATCATCCATGTAGAGAGTGTTGGTAGATAATGCTTCTGTGAACGCAGTTTCGATACCATCCTCCGGCCTTGAGGTGATGAGAATGCGGAACTTTGAAGGGAGCTCGAAGAGATGTTGAGCGAGGAATGTGTGTAATCCGTTTTCGCCAATTGCGTCTCCGCTCTCATCCAATGCATCGATCACGATAAGAATTGGATCATGAACCTCCACCCTTTTGAGCGGTTCACATAGGAGTCTTTGGAAAAGTGTACGATAATCTCGGGTACCGCAAAGAGACGAATTATTCTTGATGACCCTCCCAAGGGCGAGCTTGAATATAGTACTCCGATCGGAAAGATCCCGAGCAAGGGTCGTGAAGAGTTGGTAAGCCTCGTCTCTCGACTGCTCCTTTCGCAGAAAAGCGATGTAAGAGCCAAGATACTTGTTCTCGAGGCGACGTGCGACTTCATGAGCGATAGAGGACTTTCCCGTGCCTGCCTGGCCGAGGAGAACGAGCCCACGTTCAGATTCGGGATTCTCGACCCACTTGACGATGTAGTCCAAGAAGTCTTCGCGGGTGCCTGGAAGACAACGGTTCTTATCGCCGAGTCGCCACCCTCCCTTATAAGGCAATTCTCTGATCATAGCTCCCAATTCTGTGCTCTCCTTATCAGATCGACGACGATCTTACCACACAAGAATGACAAACCAATTTCTAATGCTTGCGTTGACATAGCTCTTAGCTGTCGATTCACACTATTGAGTCGACTAAATCCTACTTGGCTGGAGTGGTATTACTCACATCGCCTTGTATTCCAAGCACAGCAACCTGGGTGGTGACAGCAGCACACGCGAGGAAATCGTCTCGCAGTCGGATGAGCGTGGCACGGTAGTCTTCGATTTCTCCGTCAACATTGCTCAGGATATTCTTCCAAGTACGTGCTCCTGCAAATCACATATTTACAAACCTCAAGGAAGGTGTTCAAAACAACTTACCGACATGGGCATGCTTCGCATACAATTCGATAAATTTCCCAATCTCGGAGACGCACTGCAGCATCTCCTCGAGGATTTTTGTTTGCCTAGACTCCGGATTGATGTTCCTCAAAGAGTCGGCGTCTTTTGCAAATTCGAACGCATCGCGTATCGCCTCAAATAGTGCTCGGATGTTGTTGTCACGCTGAACTTGCTTCAGCAACGTCTGGCAGCAAAGCGAAAGTGTGAACGTTCTGTATCCTCTTACAACGCAAGGATACATACCTCGGGGATCTTCGAAAGTATGCTCCACGCTAGACTTGCATAGGGTTGCAACTGAAGAATGGGAGTTATCTCAGCGAAAGATAGGCAACATGATACTGATCATACCGCCACGATTGGACTGACAGTGTCCATCACCTGCTTGATAACGTCTACAGCACAGCTCCATGTTTCCATGGTACTGATAGCCTTCTCGGCGCCACGGAGAGTAGCACCTGACATCCCCGTCTGGTTGTTTGCTGATATGGTGATCGTCAATAGCGTGGCAGGCTCAGTTGGACGTCCAGTATGCCCATCAACCTTGCCCAAAGCAATATCCAACTCTACATAGGGCGCTCAGCCAGACGCAAGAATTCCAATAAATAAAAAGACGAGCCGCGTTGAGGTTCACAGGCGATCTCCTTCTCTCCAATAAGGATGTCTTTCCGCATGTTATATTTCGCATAAAGAGAAACTGTAATATTCGAGAGTGGTCGTATAGCGCTGCAGGGGGGCTCAGTTGTAAACAGGAGTAAAAATACGAGATTTCCCACAAGGTGTCGACCCTTTCATTCCACTCCACGTGTTGCCCCACGCTCGGCATAGATCGTGTCTGCCATGTTCTCGCCCCGTCAGTCACAGTAACATAGAATCGCCTTTCTCTCCGAAGGGGGGTCTTGAGAAGGGGAAGATTTTGCGCCCTGAGGACTGACGGGAAAAGGGATTTGGTACTTATCAGGGCAGCATAGCTGAGATACGTACCAGTCACCTCGAGCTGGAGTAAGCCCGTTTGAGTTTCGCTGATTTGAGCGTTGTTCACAGATAAGTATATGAGAAAATAATGAAATGAAAATGGAGGAGACTGATGCACCTTATCCCGGAGTTTTGAGGACCTGGACCGTGACTATAGTAATGGCTAATATCAGGGAACATCGGGTGTGAGAGACTTTGGCATACGAATCCGGGATGATCGGGGTGTTTTCCTGTGCAAGAGCCATTGTGATTATGAAAGTATTGTTTGTAGACTGGAATACAGGTAGGATGGCGAGAAACGGTGAGGCGTTGAGGCAAGGAAGCACCAAGGAGTGGGAAAGGGTACGGTGTGTACTGATGGCCTGAGCGCCTCGTAGTTTACCAGTATCTCTTGCCTGTTGTGTCTTTCACTTGCACCTCTCCTCTAGACTGTCCGGCGTTCTTCTAGTCGGTGAATCGTATCGAGTCGGAGTCACGGCCGCGCAAGACGTGCTGGGTGAGCTTTGTGTTTGCCTTTCAGTTTCATTGCTATGTGGATCGTGATGGACTATGCTTCTCAGCCGAACCGTCCTCGTTCTGCGTCCACCTGGCTGCTTCAGCCACGCCTTGAGCTGACGCTGACGAGACGTTGGTCACTCGACTAATTTTAAGTTGAGCTGTTCTCATGACCTGTCATCAATGTCATCGGTTAAGCGGTCACCCGGTTCCATTCCATCCGATCAATCATCGCATTTAATGGCCATTTTATGCGGGTGGATCGCATTTAAATTCATGTACTAGAATTAGACGTCGTCATCATGGCTTAGATAGCCGGCCAGGGATGGGGTTATTTTTCGGTAGCGGGCGTTACTACTGTATATCCTATCCCTGTTTGGCCAAACCCCGCCGTTCAGTCATGCCAAATATCTTGCCTATTTTCCACCTGTTTCATGTGAGATTTGGCAAATGCCCTTCAGTTAAATGGAAAAGTCAGAGAGCGGGAACCCACGCAGCCTTACTATTGTGCACGTGACGTGCGCTCTTATTAGCCTTGAAGACGTCATCAACAGCAGTCACTGTGCGCAGCGTAACTTAGCCATGTCTCGTTGGATCCCTCTCGAAAGCAATCCAGATGTATGTTCTAAATCTTATGTCAGAGATGCTGTGGTTTACTTATAGTCACTTAGCTATTTAACAGTGTGTGTATATTTGGGTTCATTATTTATAGCTATCTCACTGGGCGTTGGTTATTTAGTGGGCGCATAAAGTCGGTCTAGTCGAATCGGACGCTGAATTTGTGGACATTTATGGCCTTGACAACGATGTAAGTGTGCATCCGATCCAAGTTCAGAGCTGCAGTAGTAACCACCAGATCGTCAGCTTCTCAATCTCGTCCCCACCCCAGTCAAGGCGGTCATCTTGCTGTCTCCCATCCGCGGTAAACTCGACGAGCTCAGAAAGTCCGAAGAGGCGTTAATAAAGGAAAAGGGTCAAGTTCCTGTCGATCCTACTGTGTTCTGGATCAAACAGACCGTAAGTCAAGATGACTTTTATGGCTAAGCCGTACGTTCGAGAATAAGTATGGAGATAGATCAGCAATGCGTGCGGAACAATTGGTTTACTCCATGCCCTGACAAACGTAAGATTAATCAGATGTTTGATCGCTGTCAAAACGGACTTACATTTGCTGTAGGCACAAGTTATTTATGACCCGGAGAGTCCAATCACTCAATTCATCGATGCCTGCCAATGCAAGTCCCACGCCCTCGCGTCCCGAACCAAAATCACTGACCCTCATACGACTTGGCTTTTCTTTGCAGACAAGACACCGTTAGAGCGAGCCGAGTTCCTCGAATCAACCGAGCTTTTTGCCGATATTCACGCCGCTGTGGCAACTAGTGGACAGACTGCTGTCCCAACCGACCTAGATACGGATCTACATTTCACGTGCTTCGTGCAAGCTACTGAATTCTCTGCGCGCGAGGCGGAGGTAGCAACTGGCAAGCGTCGTCTCATCGAGCTAGATGGTGGCCGAGCAGGGCCTGTCGATCGTGGCGAATCGACCGACTTGCTAAAGGTGCGTGTCGCTGCTAGCCTCTTCGTGTTTGCTCGAGGCGATGGTGTCAATGGATGGTTTGTACGCTCATTAGGACGTGGCAAAGTATGTTAAAGAGCAGATCATACCGAAAGCCCCGAGCCTGGAATTTAGTATGATCGCGCTAGCTGGTGGGTTTCAGGAGGAGGATGTGCAGGGATCGTGAAAGAGTGAATCCAAGCCAGTGTCATCTGTAAATGAATGAACATATGTACAGAACCTTCTTGTCGACGCGACGCGACGCGACAGTTACCAAAAGCGGGAAATCACGGGAAATTGTAAAATGAGACGATTTTTCTGCATTCTGTTAAATTGGCGATTCAGGGACGAGACTCGAGAGCATCTCTCCTGACCTATGCGTATGATGTCTTCGAACCCCACCAGAAATCCATCGTACGACATCGTCATTGTCGGCGCTGGCATCGCTGGCTCAGCTCTCGCACATGCACTCTCCGTCGCTGCCTCTACATCTCGCGCATCGCCCCTCCGTATTGCCCTCCTCGAGCGTTCACTCGCAGAACCCGACCGCATCGTAGGGGAACTCCTCCAACCTGGTGGCGTCGCAGCTCTGCGTTCTCTCGGTCTAGGCGGCTGTCTCGACGGTATCGACGCCATTCCCGTACATGGCTATGCAGTCCTGGACGCTGGACAGACCGCGCACATACCGTACCCTTCCTACGCTGAGGGTCGCTCTTTCCACCATGGCCGGTTCGTGCAGAAGCTCCGCGCATGCGCCAGGGTTGCGCCTGGCGTCGACATCCTCGAAGGGACGGTGACGGACTTGATCGAGTGCCCGCTCACGAATCGGGTGGTTGGCGTACAGGCGCGCCGGGAAGGCGGGACGGATAGCAAGGAAGCGTTCTACGCGGATTTGGTCGTCATCGCTGACGGCTGCTTCTCGAACTTTCGTGGCGCTGTGATGGGATGCATCAACACGCCGATGAACAAGCCCGCCGGGCGCGGTCATTTCGTCGGGGTCATCCTCGAGGACGTTACGCTTCCGATCCCGCAGCATGGTACCGTTGCGCTGATAAAGGGTCACGGTCCTGTACTGATATACCAGATCGGGGAACATGAAACCCGTATCCTTATTGACATCAAGGACCCCGTTCCGTCAGATCTTAAGGTCAGAGGGGGGACAAGAGGGTGCGATAGTGTGTGTGCTTTGGCTCAACCCGTTTCTTCTCTAGAATCATATCCTCACAAACATCGTCCCACAACTCCCCACATCGCTCCACGCAGCCATCCACCGCGCGTTATCCAAGGGCCGCCTCCGGCGCATGCCCAACTCGTTCCTCCCGCCCATAGAACAAGGCGGGCCGTACACCAAGGAGGGCGTCATCCTTCTCGGCGATGCGTGGAATATGCGACATCCGCTCACCGGTGGCGGCATGACGGTTGCACTCTCGGACGTCGTCCTCCTCGCACCGATGATCGCAGCGGAACCTGACCTGGCAGACTGGCATGCGCTCACGAACATGCTCCACAGGTGGCATTGGGCACGCAAACCCTTCGCGGCGACGATCAACATCTTGAGCGTCGCGCTGTACGACCTCTTCAGTGCCGACGGTGCGTGGAACACCCACACAAACGGACATTGACGACTTACATATCGCTACCATAGATGAATCCCTCGCTGTTCTGCGAACAGGATGCTTCAAATACTTTGAGCGCGGCGGCGAGTGTGTCCGAGGTCCAGTCTCGCTATTGTCCGGGTGAGCCTTTCTCTTCATCGAATTGACGATCCAAATCCTCACGTGACGTTATGACTTAGTCTCGCACCGGACCCTCTCCTGCTCTCCCTCCATTTCTTTTCCGTGGCAGTATACTCCATCTGGGTGCTGTTTACACATCCACGATACAAGCGCGGCCCAGCCTTGGAAAAATCTAAACCGGTCAGACCCACGCTTACAGAATACCCATCTCTATGCCTCGTTGGCTTACGGACTGTGAGTGGTCCATTCTTTCGATCTATCTCTCTGGCTTCTGATTCCCCCCCTTTTTTTTCTTTAAAATTGGCAGTTCTGGACGGCAATTATGGTGTTTGCACCTTTGATATGGACGGAAATTCGCTGGTGGTAAGTTAATTGAACTGGTCTCTACATCACCGTTTTCGTTTCCTTCCTTCCCTACATGGACGGGCGCCTAATGTACTATGTACTATACCCACTTAATTTGCATTCATTTTCCAGGCACTTCGAAGAGGGGGGCTTTGTTTGTCTTAAACTCGAATTGCTCTTGACATCATTTGCGCATGCTCTCAGCCAGCTCATGGAAAACTCCCAAATAGTTCGCACAGATAGTCCTTAAAGATTTTTACGGCTTTGGGAGAGTATGAAAATATTCATGCTACAATTGATCATTGCTAGAGAAGTTCAACATGAAAGACCAGTCAACCAGGATGAGATCAGTCCTGCACCGGTTCTTCGGGGGGCTGCGCTTGTTCCTGTCGGCGTTCCTTCCTTGTTGCCTGGACAACGTCATCCACACGCAACAGGACACGCGCGGCCTGTAGCAGAGAAAGAAAAGTGATCAAGTTAGCAAAAGGGTAGCAAAAAAAAGCGTTCCATCGTACCTCGATGGCGGTTTTGAAAGTTTGGATCTGCGAATGGGACGAGATTAGAAATCACATTCGCGTGTCATGTCTAGGTGCGTGTGGGGAGGGAGGGGTTGAACGAACCTTGACACTAGCAGACTCATAGAGCTTGTACGACTTCATATCCACGATCTCACCTGTCTCGCCATCGATACCCCACGAATGCTCTCCGCCAGCATGTTTTGCCTAGAAAAAGGTCACGCCAACAAAATGTGTAAGTTTTGAAAAAGAAAAAAAAGATAAGGAGCGAGTGGTGCAGAGAAAAGACGTACGCGAAGGGCCGTGAGAGCCCGGATGACGTTCCCGCCCGCATTTTGCACGAGGGTGCGCGGGATGACCTCAAGCGCATCCGCGACAGCGCGGAATGGACCCGCCTCGACGCCCGTCACCGCCCGAGCGCGCGCGTGCAGGCCGACAGAGACGGCCATCTCGACGGCACCGCCGCCAGGCACGAGTGTCGGGTTGAACACGACGTTGCGCGCGACGGACATCGCATCGGCCAGGTTGCGATCGATCTCGTTCAGTATGTCTTTTGATGGCCCGCGGAGAAGGATGGTACACGCTTTTGGGGTCGTGCATTCGGTCAGGAAGGTGAAGTATCTGGAGAAGAAGGGGGCCGTTGAGTGGGAGGCCGGTCTCTAGATGCCGTAAGAGGTATTCACTCGTCACCGATCTTCTCGACGTTAAATAGGCCGCAACGAGTTCCGATGTCTGATTCTCGTAGATCTTCTACTCGATTGACGATCGTCCCGCCCACTGCACGCGCAATTCGATTGTTATCTGACTTGCGTACGCGTCGAAGCGCAGAGACGTTTGCTTTGGCGAGGAAGTACTGAGCGTAATCTGGAAACATGAAGACACTCAGAGATTATGCACAACGAGTTCTGTAGACACGGATGGCGGACCTGAAATGCCCTTTTCTGTGATGACGAGGTCAGGGTTGAACTCGAGGATGCGGTCGACCATCGCCTTGACTTGCTCCTCTTCGATTTGGTTAATGCGTGCGAAGTCGGCTTCTTTCGAGATCTCGATATTCGTCTGGCTCTCGCCCTTTTTATATTCGAGAGGACAGTCGAGCAACACTATGCGTGGATTGTGTATGCGACGACGCATCTGCGGGTGCACGATATCCTTGTTCAGCATGACGCCGGACAGAACTCGACAGTCCTCGATCTCTCCTCCCGGGACTTTCTCTACCCGAGCATAGCGCTTAATGTCGACCGTGCGTACGCCTGCATCATTGGCCGAGACGGTGTGAACAGCCTCGAGCGCGAGACGGCACATAAGGTCGGCCCAGCGGACGACAAACTTGGTGCCAATCGAGCTCTTGATGAGTGCGAGCATCTGCGCGTCGTCGCTCGTATCGATCGGAATGGAGATCCGGGAGACGATCTCTAGCGCGGTCTGGAGCGCTTTGTTGTAGGCCGATATGATAACGACAGGATGAATGTCGCGCTCAAGTTGCGAGAGGGACTGTGCGAGAATTTCCCCAGCTATGAGGAGGAAGACAGACATCATTTCAGAGCGCTACAGAATCACGCAGACGACATACCCAGTACAATCACGCTAGTCGTCCCGTCCCCACACTCCTCGTCCTGGGTCCGGCTGAGTTCAATCATGTTCTTTGCTGCAGGATGAGCGACATCAATCTCGCGAAGAATCGCATTCCCGTCATTCGTGAGACTGAGGAACAATGATATTAGGAAGGTCTCGGGACAATGGTCGAATGGTTAGAACTGACATAATGCCCCCCATAGGATCGAGGATCATTTTCAACATGGATTTGGGACCGAGACATGTCCGAATAACATCTGCAACCGTCTTTGATTTTTAAGATACGGTGTTAAGCACCCCCTGGCCAAGATCATTCGAAATACGTACTTTTGCAGCCGTAATGTTCGATATCTGAGCCTTCAACCCAGATTGTCGCTCCGGTGCGGCATCTAGGCGTTACAGAATGAGCAATTACATGGAATTTTCACAGATGCTATCGACATTACTCATGACGAATACAGGAGTCTGCATTTTTGCGTTTAGCGTGATAGAAGGACGTGGCCGGACGGTGAAGTCAACGCGCGCCTCAGCATAGAGGCACGGACCGCACTCCGCCCACCAGCTTACTTTCGTTGTCACCTGCTCACCAACGCTCGGTCTCGTCAGTGTGGAGCGTGGCTGTACCAGCTAGATAGACGCAGAACGAGAATGGGTGGGCTCCAAAGGTGCGCAATCTGAGTGAGTGGGCTAACAGAGTGCATTGGTTCCATCTAGCGCAGTTACCTGATGATAAAGTGCTAATGAGGGTTTGGCTGGGTGGGTAATTGAGGAAAGAAAACGTCGATCGTAATCAATGGAGTAAACTATGAAAACAGTAGGAACAAGGAAGAGACAAGTTCATCCAGCACCCCTGCCCTGCGGTGACTCCAAGTCGGTCGTATTCACCACGGTATAAGTTGGCGCAATCTCTTACCATTTCCCCTTCCTTGGCGCTTTGTAGCCTCAGCCTCTCAACGTTTCGTTCCTTCTTACCTGGATTTCAGTATACGAACAATACTTTTATTGCTACAATGGCTCTTGCACAAGAACACACCCCTATGACCCCAGATTCGTATGCCAAAGTCTCGTCCACCGGATGTACCTCTATGTTAACCATTACCACAGCTTAGGTCCTCAAAGCTCCGGAATAGGGTGCGTCAATCACTTCCATGCCATTCCAATATTTGCTCACATGACCGTCTTTGAACAGCGTCCAGGTCACCGAAACGCAACGGAGCTTCCCCCAGCTCGAGATGACTGGTAGGTGTCGTAGTGATGCCACTCTGATACGGAGTTAAATCCCTTTTCTCTCTCAGTCCTCAGGGCATACAATCTTCCCCTCCTCAAGACCTTCCTTGGGAAAGAAAGAAAATTTTATGTTACTGTGACTGATGGAGCGAGAACATGGCAGACACGGTCTGTGCGGAGCGTAGCGCAGCGCGCGGAATGGAATGAGGACGTGGACTCCTTGTGAGAACTGACCTATTTATATTACTGTTGACAACTGAGTTTCCTGCAGTGCTGTACAAGCATTCTCCAGTATCACCACATCTCTTTATGCGAAAGGCACCATGAAGAAAGACATCCTTATTGGAAGGAAGGAGATTGCCTGTGAAGCCCAACACGGTTCGTCGTTTTCTCAGAATTCTTCTGGGTCTGGCTGAGAATCCTACATCTAGAACTGGATATTATTTTGAGCAGTGTTAATGGACAGGCTGGACATACAACTGACTCGGCCGCACTCTTAACGATCACCTTGTCAGCAAACCCAAGCTCTCCTCTGACTTCAGCCGTCAAGACTCCAGACCCTAGGACGCCTGATCTTGACAACTTTGTCCTTGAAGATGCTACGTGTCAGCAAGATGACCGTCTTGTTCCGAGCGGTACCCCTGTGCGCCCAGTAACGGACAATCAGACCGAGATGTCAGGTGCGGCTCTCCGTCGCGCCGAGGAAGCAATCAATGCAATGGAAACATGGAGCATTGCTGTTGGTGTTATCAAGCAGGTGATGGATGGTGTCAGTACAATCGCAGCAGTACGCTCAAATATCGTTTTGCGCATCATTCGCTGAGCTAACTCCAATTCTTCAGTTGCAACTCTATGCAACTCTCGCATGGAGTATACTTTCAAGGATTCCCGAGGTCGGTCTCCTTGCTTTGTCAAGTTGTCAAGGGATATGGAACATTCTCATCATTTTCACCTCGCTGCCAGACTTTGCTTCAACAGGTTCAGCGTGACAGCAACGTCCGTACACTATTCGAGGCGATACGCGATGCGTTTGAATTTGCAAAGGACGCCGACTCCTTGAGGAACATCAATCCGGAGTCCAGACAAGCGAGAATCCTCGAGGAAATGCTGCAGTGCGTCTTCGAAATTGGGAAATTTATTGAACTGTATGCGAAGCATGTACATCTCGGTAAATTGTCTTGGACCCTCTCCTTGGCGATAGTCAACATGAAATTTACAGGAACGCGGACATGGAGGAATATCTTGGGCAAAGTTGACGGAGAAATCGAAGGCTACCGTACCACACTTATCCAACTGCGAGACGATTTCCTCGCTTGTGCTACTGTCATCACCGAGGTTGCTGTGCTTGCAATGCAGGACGACGTGAGTATTACTACTCTAGCCAACTGGGAGTTACTCGACTCAGTGGAGTGAATCCACAGCTTAAAGCAATGTCAAATCAAGCATCAGAAGCTGGTGTGTAATCCTGGTGATGATAAGATCGTCAGATCGTCTATCTGACAAGGAGCCCACAGAATTAGGCGTGATAATCAGAGAATTGCCTTATAAGGGAGGGTGGCGACTCGGCGATAAGAACCGCTGTCTTCCAGGCACACGAGAAGATTTCCTATATCACATCGTCAAGTGGGTCGAGAATCCCGAATCTGAACGTGGGCTCGTTCTCCTCGGCCAGGCAGGTACGGGAAAGTCCTCTATCGCTCATGAAGTCGCACGTCGTTTTGAGGACAACTGTCTTGGCTGTTACTTTGCTTTCCTCCGGAAGGAGCAGTCGAGAGACGAGGCTTACCAACTCTTCACGACGCTTGCTCGCGACCTTTCCGATCGGCATCCTGCGTTTAAACGCGCCCTCGGGAGGGTCGTCAAGAACAATTCGTCTTTTTGTGGTACTCGAGACTATCGTACACTTTTCGAAAGCCTCCTGCTTGAACCGCTGGAGAACGTGGAAGTTCGTGATCCAATTCTTATCGTGATCGATGCATTGGATGAGAGCGGCGATGCGATCGGTAAAAACGGATTGCACACATTTCTCGCTCAACATATCTTCGAGTTCCCTCCAAAATTCCGCATTCTCGTTACCTCAAGGCCGGAGGATGGTATCGAAGCTGCGTTCGCAAAAGCGTTATCTGTCGACACCCTCTACATGGATGATGCCCAACTAGCTGCTAAGACGGAGCAAGACATTTGCGTGTATGTTCAGAATGAGCTCCCTTCTGACGTGTTCAAAACCCATGGTATCGAACTAGCAAAGGCGGCAGAGGGCGTGTTTCAATGGGCAGCTGTTGCGTGCGGGTTCATAAATAGGCCTCCTGCTAGTTTTGGGTTCAGCAAGAAAAAGTGCGTACAGCACTTGTTAGGACACTCTCGAGACCGCAGAGGAAAAGATCCCTTGGACAAGTTATACGAAGAAGTTCTCAAAGGGTACTTCAAACCGCGCGAAGCACAAATCCTATTTCGGTCTGTGATGGGACAGCTTTTTGCTGCGATCAAACCTCTCTCCCTTCAATCCCTGATTGCTCTGCGACGACATGCCCCTATTGATGATCCCGAGGATTTTGATCCGGTTGTTGAAATGCTCCGTCACCTCGGCTCTCTTCTGAGTAACGTGACTTCATCTGATGAAACGCGACCCATCGTTCCTCTGCATACCTCGTTCCGCGACTTTCTGACCAATAAGAAGAGCAACGTGTTTTATGTCGATCTTGGCGAGGCCCATCGTCAATTGGCCCATTCTTGTCTTGGTTTAATGCTTGACAGCCTCAAGTTCAACATTTGCGTACTCGAGTCGTCATATCTCGCCAACAGCAACGTCCCAGACTTGGAATCTCGAATTTCCAAGCATATTCCGCCTATTCTATCGTATGCTTGCGTTTTCTGGGATGATCATTTAGAACTTGTTGCTTTCGAATACGATCTTTTCACGAAACTTCGATCGCTGTTCAAGAGCAAGTTTCTCTTCTGGCTAGAGGTGCTTAGCATCAAGAGCAGTGTGGGCCTTGCTTCACGAGCATTGTCATCTCTGAAGACATGGTTGCTATCTGACCAGCGGAAGGTAGTTTTAACCTATAATCGAATGTGATATGATTTGACCATCGCGTACAGCGGCAGCGGCCTTTTTTCCAAACTGAGGTGGAGAATTTGTTGTCATTAGTGAATGATGGATCCGCATTTGTGCGGTATTTCGGGATGGCGATAGCAAGGAGCGCTCCACATATCTACGTTTCTGCCTTGCCCTTCGCCCCAACTTCTTCCCACATCCTGAAGAATTACATTCACCTCTTTCCTCAAACTTTGGGTTTGGAGCGCGGACAGTTGTCTCGGTGGCCAGCATTGGAAATGACGATTCAAGCACACGACGAACCAGTCGAGTTTATTGCCTTCTCGCCAGATGGGCAACACATTGCATCAGCCTCGAAAGATTGCACAATTTGTGTGTGGGATGCCACAACGGGGGAGGTCGTAGCGGGTCCATTTCATGGACACACCGATGAGGTCTTTTCTGTTGCATTTTCACCAGACGGCCAGCGCATCGCTTCGGCCTCGGCAGACTTCACGATTCGCATGTGGGATGCCACAATGGGGGAGCTCGTCGCGGGCCCATTTACTGGACATGATAGTTGGGTCAGATCTCTTGCATTCTCGCCGGATGGACGGCGCCTCGCCTCGGCCTCAGACGATTGCACGATTCGCGTGTGGGATGCCGCAACAGCAGAGATTGTTGTGGATCCGTTTACTGGTCACACTGATACAGTCAGATCTGTTGCATTCTCACCAGACGGGCAGCGCATTGCCTCAGCCTCGTACGATCACACGATTTGCATCTGGGATGCCGTAACAGGAGAGGTCGTAACGGGCCCGTTTACTGGTCATACCGATAAAGTCACTTCCGTTGCGTTCTCGCCAGATGGGCACCGAATCTCCTCGGCCTCGTACGATTGCACGATTCGCGTGTGGGATGCCGCAACAGGACAGGTCGTAGCGGGCCCATTTACTGGACATACCGAATATGTCTTCTCTGTTGTATTCTCACCGGACGGGCAGCGCATTGCCTCAGCCTCACGAGATGTCACCATTCGCGTGTGGGATGCCACGAACGGAGAGGTTGTAGCGGGCCCATTTATTGGACACACGGATTCAGTCTTTTCTGTTGCATTCTCACCAGACGGGCAGCGCATTGCCTCGGGATCATACGATCACACAATTCGTGTGTGGGATGCCACAAGAAGAGAAGTCGTAACGGGCCCATTCACTGGACATACGGATTCGGTCAACTCCGTCGCATTCTCACCAGACGGGCAGCGGATCGCATCGTCCTCGGGAGATCACAAGATTTGTGTGTGGGATGCTGAAACGGGAGACGTCGTAGCGGGCCCGCTTAGTGGACACAATGATTGGGCTTTCTCTGTCGCATTCTCGCCGGACGGGCGGCGCATCGCCTCGGCTTCGGATGATCGCACGATTCGTGTATGGAATGCCACAACGGGACATGTCGTCGCGGGCCCATTTACTGGGCACACCAACTGGGTTAGATCTGTTGCATTCTCACCGGACGGGCAGCGCATTGTTTCAGGTTCGGCAGATCACACGATTCGCATGTGGAATGCAACAACAGGAGAGGTCATACTGGGCCCACTTACCGAACACACTGATCAGGTCAACTCTGTTAAATTCTCACCAGATGGACAGCGGATCGCTTCAGCCTCTGACGATTTCACGATTCGTGTATGGGATGCCGCAACAGGACAGGTCGTAGCAGGCCCGTTTACTGGACACACCAATAAGGTCCTTTCTGTTGCATTCTCCCCGGGCGGGGAGCTCATCGCCACCGCCTCGATAGATCACACGATTCGTGTGTGGGATTCTGCAACAGGAGCGGTCGTGGCGGGCCCGTTTATTGCACACACAGATCAGGTCAACTGTGTTAGATTCTCACCAGACGGACAGCGCATCGCTTCAGCATCGGACGATTTCACGATTCGCATGTGGAATGCCAAAACAGGAGAGGACGTAGCAGGCCCATTTACCGGACACACCGATAAGGTTTTTGCTGTCGCGTTCTCGCCCGACGGGCGGCGCATTGCCTCGGCATCAGCAGATCTCACAATTCGTGTGTGGGATATCGCAACAGGAGAGCACATAGCAGGCCTGTCTGCTAGTACTCGACACCCCGAATCAGACTTTTCCCTTGCGTCCTCACCGGGCAGGCAGCACATCGCCCCTGCGTCGCGAGATGGCACGATTTATGTGAAAGGGAGAACAGAAGATGTTCAGAAGATCTATTTTATAGACAAGCTTTTGATCAATGGTGATGGTTGGATGTGTGGCGAAGATGGAGAACTCCTTTTATGGATTCCCCAAATACACCGGCCGTATTTTCAAAGGTCCAATACTGTCTGGATTTCAGGCAAGCATAAAACCCAGCTTGATCTTTCAAACTTTGTGCATGGATCAAATTGGGCTGTAGTACATGTTCATAGTTCATCCGAGTCTAAATAGTGTTGCTGTATAACTATGTTGGTAGTATTAACCCAAGGAGATTGTGGCGATGATACCTTATCATCCCCTTCCTTTCTTGGCTCGCTGGGTGCTTATCCAACACGCAAACTCGTAACTAGTCCATCTCCCCCTACTGGTGATTCATGCCGCCGCCAAGCTACTCGTCGTCTCCATGCGAGTCGTCTTCCTCACCTGCTCTACTCAGTCCCACTCGGTTTCCTTCCTCACCTGACAATGACAAAGTCTAAAAAAAGAAATTCTACAAGCGCCTGCACTCGGTGCACCACCGGCTGTACGTGCCGGGCGTCTTTGGGACTGTACACCATTTCCCACTCGATTCCCTCAGCGCGGTGCTCGCCGAGGCCGTCACGCGCCTCTCTCGGCATTCGAATGATGCACCAGGACTTCCAGGAGCGTCACCCGAGACCCTGTAGGTTCCCGATCCCGCCTTTTGATATGTGTTATGATGTATATCCGCTCTTAGTCCGTGCATTGTAACATTTCGGGAACTATCTTGGAATAAATTTTGTTCTTAAATGATGATAATAGATCTATAAAGGCACAGGGCGTAGCATTGTGAATATAACATGCCACCGTACGTGGTCGTACACACATCAGCAACACAAGTTGGGAGATCATAGGATCATGGAGATGTCATCAAAAGGCCAGACAGTAAATCCTAAATAGTTTGCGTGTCAGCGGTGCTCACAGAAATACATATATAACAAAACCCGAACCTTATCCTGAGCAGTGTCTGAGAATAACATGACAGGAGGTTCGCCATTGGCAAGGATGAGGGCAAATGAGTGGGGGATTGAGCGGAGTTCTTCGAACCCTTCGTACCACTCTTTAACGGAGGGACCTGTGCCTTTGAGCCCAATAACATCTACAGGTACACCGGCGACGTCCTGTCCTCTCTATTTTAGGGTGTGGAACGTCTCGAGTGAATCATCAACTCAACTCACCTTGTCTTTATTGTAAAACCTCAGCACCATATCAGTCATCTGAAAATACCGCCTCCGCCACGTTACCGATCCTGACGTTTGCACTGTGACCCACCCGCTCAAGATCACGCTGCCTCCAGGTAGGTGACTATCGCGTCGTCTCTTGGCAGCAGCCAAGCGAGCCGCCTCTCTCCTCTCCACCGCCTTGCGTTTCAGCTCATCCTCCGTCCTGACGAGCTCCCCTCGCCTGCGCTCTTCCTCAAACCGCCATTCCTCCAATTTCCGCGCCACATCTGCGCGCTTCTCCGCCTCACGCTGCCGCCGCTCCTCCCGCTCGCGCGACCGCCTTTCCTCATCCGCGCGCTCTTCCTCCTCCCGCGCCATCCGTGCCACCGCCTTGCGCGCCAGATCCCGTTCCAGCCGTTCCAGCCGCACACGTTCTGCTTCCTCTGCCTGCCGAGCCTCCTTCTCACGCTGCTTCTTGATCCGCGCTTGCCGAGCCATCTCCTCGCGCCGCGCAGCATGGTCTTCCTCCTCGGCCGCGCGGCGCGCGGCTTCGCGCTGCTCTGAGCGCGTGCGTGGGTCCCCAAAGTTGGGTGGGCCGCGTAGGGAGAGGTACCTGGCGGGCTCTGAGGCTGTGCGGACGATGGGAATAGGTGCGTGAGGGAGCGCCTTTTCTCGGTTTTCGGCCGAGGAGGAGGTGCGAGTTATTGGGATAGGCTCAGTGGGGCGAGAACTGGCGGGAGGGAAGGGCATCGCGTCGAGAATCGCGCTAATGGTGAGATCCTCGAGACGTGAGACTGTTAAAGTTGCCTGTGGACCCTGGGAACGGAAGTGAATGGTGACGTGCGGTACGTACTGTAAAAAGAGAGGACGGACCTTGAACCAGGACTGGACAGTACGCGAGGCCATCGATGTACGTGCTAACCCAGCAGTCAAAAAAATGGGGCTAGGAGAACAGTGAAGGTGGTTTAAATGAGATGAAAGCGCACCTTTTCGCAGACCGGATGTGCCATCAGGTATATAAGTGATGGTAGCGAAGCAGCTGTCGCCATTAATAGCCAGGCGACAGAAAACGAAGAATACGGATTGTTCTGATTCCGAAATGTGCCGTTTGAGTTCGGGTAAACCTTGGGAACCAGCTGCGCAGAGCTTCAATCCAGGAGACCACTGCGTGGGCACCGGCCCCGTGGAATGATCAACATTGGCTGTGCAGTCGTGGGAGGAACGAAACAGGGCCGACCTTTCCGTAAGAGAGAATAAGCCTATTAGATCAGGTGAGTTAGCAGGAGCTAGAGAGGAGGTGAGATGAGGACGGACCAGTCAAGAGAACCGCGTTGGGTGATGCTTCGATACGCCATGCGAATATCAGAATCGGTGGATTCTGTTCCTGTCGAGTCGGGGTTGCGAGAAATAATTGAAACCATCCTTGGCGCTGTTGAGGTTGATTCGCCTTGTTAAAAAAGGACGAAATTTCAGAAGTGGGAGGAGGAGAAAAAGAGGGGCGCGAAGTTGATTGGCATCACGGGCAATTTGTTCCGAGAACAGCTCGGCGTAAACAACCTACAGTATTCAGTGTCTATTACGCACACGTACCCCTTGGCAACAATCGACAAAGAGGGCCCAAACAGGACATTATACTTAGACAAGTAAAAGGGAAATGTAGGCTTGGATAGCGTGAGAGGGCACCATTAAGCAGTACAGGTGAAGTGAAGCGGACATGCGTCCATGGCCTGCCACGAGGCCGATCTAGCCGAGGACGATGGGAACTCGGTTTAGCGCCAATGTCGAGAACCTGTTACATGCGAGGTCTCTCAATCTAATATGGTTATAGGGAACGGTGTCGTGCCAAAGAGGGTCAGTCGCCGAAAATCGGATATTGAGCAAGTTGTCAAATACCGATATTGGCGGTGGGCAATTCTGAAGTGACGTGGTGAACGACACGGGTGTGGGTCTATCATAGACTTAGAGTCCCCGTGGAGTGGGAGTATATCCATAGAGATGTGATGGAATGGTGTACGAAAATGAACATGCTACTCTAACGCTATGTTGATGAACTCAATAGCGGTCTGTCTGGCGAAGCGAACACTGTTGGCTACCCCCGCGGAGTGACCATCAGTGGTACCATCAACGTCGGTGGTATCACTGGTATCCCCACTTGGCGGTGATACGTGTGCTGCCACCGCAAAGGCACGACCAACCAGAAGCGGTGTTGGCAGCCGAACTTCGGACGCGGAACAGTGAGGACCGATCCGATACGGCGTAATGAATATATTATGTTGTTGGGTGGAGGAACTGGAAAGGCCAGACTGAAGATGAAGACTTTGACGACCACATTTTCAAAGGTACGTTTTTGTTCGGTCAGAGCTGAGGCCGCACGTAATCTCGGGCCCTTTCTCAATCCTTTGAACCTGTTCCCCTTTCCTTGAAACCCAGAGTGGCGTCGTACCGTACGCATCTCGCGTTGATCGGAATTCATGTGGAGGCAGGCCAACGGCAGTAGGTAGACCCTTACGAAGAAGATATGTTGGCCTGCTGCGAGGCTCTCTGATCACTTTGAAGAAGGGCACTAATATCAGTGGTGCTTCTGCAATTGTGAGGAAATTACATACATGAAGTATACCACTTGTGAGCTTCGGGCCAGCGGTTGTTAGTTAGAGTACATGTCGAGGGAATCATTTGTTCAGTCCACTGATAATGTGATGGCTAGACAATAGGTGCACGTTAAGGAGTTTCCTAATCGTTGATTATCACCACGGATGGCATCACGGTGACAGTACAGCAGTTCTACCACTGGCAGTGACCCGCGGTGCTCGGAGGAGTGAGGAGCTTCCTTTCTCATGATCAGCGTGTGTAAGCCTGAGGGACTATGTACACACAGACTCTCGGGCACGAAGGCTGAGAAGCACAATAAAGTTATTGTTGAGGCAGTAAGCGGTTGCTAGTGTACGCCATTGTTTATATCTGGGGGTGTGTTATGCGCATGGTCGGTCGTAAAAGTAACAATGAACCACACCCAGGGGTCTGAGGCTATACCGCGCACTTCTCTAGCGCAAATTAAGCAGTACAACCACTATGCTGCAACCGCGATATAAAATACCCTTCCCTGCCGCTTTAGAGAGAGCCTAGCAACCCACCCACCCTATTCTTCTTTCCTTGCCCAGTTTCCTCTGACTCTGAAATGGCTGGCCCAGTTGTCACCTACGCGCCTGTCGCATCCATTACTCCTACCCTCCGCGAAGAGTACCCCCAGTGGCCTCGGTAAGGCGCTTGAAACCGAGACCCGCACTTGATAACTATAACTAACGTCCCACCCAATCCCAGTTCGCCAAGGAAGCCACGCTCTGCAGCCAAGCACGTCGAACGCCGTGTGATACGCGTGTGGAAACGCCTAACTGGCACGATGCGTCGCAATGAGCGGGCCTCCATTCTACCTGACGGCTTTGTGCTCATGAGTGCTGCCCGCCGGCGGAGCCTATACATCCCCCATGCTTGAAGACAGGGCGCCAATTTTCCCCGAGCAAGTCCCGTCGCCGTTAGCGGTCAAAAGCCATCCACCGCTGGGCCGATTTGAGTACCCCCTTCCTCGCTGATTGGACATTGGACATCGATCATTTCTTCTATTGCTTTTGAAAAGCGGCGCATCCCGTTGTTTTTGTCGCCTCTCTCAACACTGGACATGTTGTAAAGTGTTTTCCGCATAATTTACGTTGTAGTACACCATGCTTTGTATAACCTATTAACTTATTCCACATAGCGTTGTCCGGCGGATCTTTGTGATTTGTTGATGTTCTCGAATGGATGAGATCCGTCCCGCATGCATACCACTAATTCGTGGTGTCCGTGAGTCCGTGAACTATGACACGTTGACGCAGACGGCCATGATCACTCGAGCTTGTAGGGTCGTAACACTGTACGTGAACGACAATATGCGGCTCCATTAATCGGACTGCTCAGCTGTGTAACGCAATCGACTGTTCTCAACCTCCAACGCATCTCTTTGGTGAATGATCGCTGATATTTCTCGCAGTACCTGCAACAAAAATGCGACACGTCAGCACGTTCGGTGTGCCCCGGGGGCGGTGTTGCCTCACCGAGTGTCCGCGACGCAATTGACTTCCCTGTTCTATACCCTCGACACCGTTGCGGTGGCGGATAATCTTGGTCATATCCATCACAATCTATTCCGCGGAAGAGAAGAGGGAGTCAAGTTGACGACGGTTTCCAAGACGTAAAAAAAATGACCCTACGGAGTGACTATGACGCAAAACTGCGTTGGTGCGGGTGTTCCCCTTGGGGGTCGAGGTCTCCTGCTTCAAAGTGGCGGGACAAATGGCATCGGCAATCAACTTGAGCGATTCCTCGCGGGTGAGCACGGAGGACTTGCTCCTCTTTTGGTACCGTTGCGTGAGCAAGAATTGTTCCTTGTAGCTCTGCACGTAGCAGGATCAGCCAAATTATCAATGATCAATTCGTGGCTAGATAATTCTAGGGTTACGTACTGCCACAGCTGCGTTTGTCACTCTCTTGCTAGAATATAGATGTCGCGTCAAAGCGACACCAAAAACGCTGAGGTTGGCGGGGTCGACGCCCCCTGCAAGCAGTTCCTGACGTCGTTCGGCATACCTGAGGTGAAGATGAAAGAGAACAAAGGAGGCATCGGCCAAAGCAAGCAGAACCAAACAAGGAGCACCCACTTCTGTCTGGTCTCCTCCGGGACTACAACGTACTCCTCAAAAGGGTCGAAAAAGACAACGTTCTCGTTGGCCTATGGAATGCTTTCAACGTCGAGAGGACGCCGCCGAGGTAATCGAAAAATGACCTACGAGTTGGATGAGTCGCCTTGGCACGTCTTTCTCGACATGCGGCCCGAGTGGAACGAACGCGCTTTGATGCTGTCTCACTACATGGGGTAAAACCACGCCACTTAACAACGCACAAAACCTGATGTCTGATGTCAAACGTACTGAGGGCTAGGATAGCCGAGAGGGGAATGCGACCGCCTCCGTAGCTGCATTCTTGGGAAAGTTCGCTCAGGGCGAGGGACACCCCTACGAAGCGGACCGTAATGAGTTATATCGAGCATCTAAACGAGGAGGTTGCGCGTACCTCGCAGATAGGACCAAGAAACTTTCTTTGGAGACGTGGTCGGCGCGGACAAAACACAGACCACAGGACTATGAGGAGCCTCGTTCATCATCGCGGGTTCCGCGGATCCTCGCCCTCTACGCAGGACGACGACTGAACGCCATATACGGATGGCGGTCGATTGGATATAGGCGAAGAATATCCTCTGCAAGGCGCCACGCGACGCGGCCCAGCAAAAGGCGAGGACGATGCGAAGACAAAGAAAGAAGCGTGATTCGCTGGCGTTCGCGTCGCCAGTTTCGTAGTCGACTGTAGCCGTCTCGTTGGGTGGACGACAAGCAGCAGCTGGTTGAGCGTACGTCACGTTTTTGAGGTTCATGTCGAGCGCACGGTGAGTCGAGGGGTAAGTAAAGGACAGCTGGAGATAATCGTATCGTCGGACTATCATCGACCACAACGGGTTTATACACCAAGCATCGAGCAATGACTTGTTCAAGACACAAAAAGTAGGAAATGTGAACTTAGTGTCAGTGTGGACGGAAAGTGATATAGTGATAGGCCACCCCCAGCGACTCAAATTTTTGGTTCCCATAAGTAAGCATGCGAGCATCATGACTGGACGCGAATTCCACTACAGTATTCCTAGGAATCTTTTCTGATGCATATCAGGTTTACCGGAGGGTAGAGGTCCTGCAAATCACTCGCACAATTAACCGAGGGAAGCACCGAGCACCGAGTACTCGCGTTCAATTATGTGTGGTACCGGTTCCGTAACTTATTATAGTAACATACAGGAAGGTATAATCTACTTGATCATCAATGATTGTATTAAAGGTAGCCAGTCGTCTCAACTTGAACCCAAGAATTGCGACCGCTTATCCCCACCAAGTCAACTGATCATTCTCAAATAACAAACGCATTAGCCCAGTGCCTTAGTACACCCTCTCCAATCTTGTGGAACTCAAAGTTCTTGACATCGCGAGCAATAATCGCCGCGTGTGAGTTGCGCACGTCAGGGATGTATGCGCGCTCCTTCTTCAGCTGTGGCAGCGAATTCAGAGCAGCCACCATCCTTCTCTGAGCTGGGGTAATACGCGGGCTCTGCTTAGAGGTTCCCTCTGAGAGCCCTGGGCCAGCAGGATCATCGACTATATCAAGGACTATGTCCTCCACCTCGCGCTCGAGGCGTCCAAAGACGTGTATAAGTCGCTCCGTAGCGGACGCGTCCTCAGACTCAAGTAGCTTGATGCGCGAGCGGGAATGATAAGATGAGATGGTAAACCTGATGATCACAAGACTGATGAAGGTAGGAAAGAGAATCGGAAGAAGAATCAGCGAAATCTGCATACGGGAGCCAATTGAATGCCCCGTCTTCGGAATGCTGGAATGGACACGTACTATGTTGAATGGAAACGGAGCCTGAAAGCGAGGGGGAAGGGGCGGCCTGTAAGATTTGAACCATTTCCAGGTGAATGGGCGGATCCTTTCGCGTTTGGGTGGTGGTGTATCAGGTATATTAAAGGATGTTATGATCGGATAGTACGTGTCGTCATAACCCCTAGAGGAAGAATTAGCATGCAGGGTCACGGAACAAGGCAAGCACGCGCACACTGCAAGGCCGTTAGTGGAATAGTTGATGAATGGGTCCTCACTATCTACATATGCAGTCATGTACGGCACCGATAAATCATTAATACTGTATGGTACTAGATTAGTTCTCCAGAGGTGAGCGGTGATGGGAGGGACTAACGCATTGGCGTAAATTCGAATATGTGGGAATAGTTTGAGACCTTGGTAGAAAACATGCTCTAGGCGGGGATCAGTTGGCCAATATGGGTGAAAACAAAAGCTCCTTACCAGGATCTGCCATGACTTGTAGCAGGGCTTTCCCAGTCTTGGACCATTTATCTCTACCATAAAACTGCTCTCCTGTTCTACCGAGAAATCTGGGTCCGATGATTGAACCGAATTTCGAGATAAGTGAAGGATAACGGAGAAGCCCGATATGGGGCGTCGCTATAGTATTGAAATTGACGGGAGTAACAGTGGAGAAGAACTCGCGCTGATAGAGGATGCTGTATAGAGCACAAATTCGGGCATAAGCATCGGTAATGAGGACAAGGCAAATGACGAGACGCACCCGACAACATAGCGTGCGAGTAATCCTCCTAAGCTATATCCTGTGACGGAAAACCGAGTTACCCTCTTACCCTCCTTTTCTAATTTCTCAATTTCTTGGAAGATCTACATCAGAGCGCTCAGATGGGTCGTCCACTTGGAGTGAATCGCTCACCTCAGTAGCCACACGTTCGCCTCCCCAGTCTATGCCGTCATAGGTACTCTCATCCCGGTTAGTCTCAGGAAGCATTACATGGAGTCCCGCTCCATTCGGATTATTTGATGATACATCGATACATTGCTCGATAATGCGATGCATAGAAGCAAGATGTGATGGGTTTCCCCACATCCCGTGAATGAGAACGAGTAGATGGACATTTGAGGTGGGTTGGTCCGACATGGCAAGTAGGTCGATGGTGAGAGTGCAACAAGAGGGAAGCGCTGACGGGTGTCAATAAGTCGGGGGGGCCGCGTGTTCATAGTACCGGTCTCGGCAGATGGACGATCGACAGCCTGACAAGCAGATCATTACGTGAACCTCAGCGTTGCTGGTATCTGCTGCGGGATCTACACAGTTTTGGTGAGTTGCCAACTTATGTTATAATGTGTCG
>QFDW01000418.1:0-13983 GCA_003315895.1 Lactifluus rugatus | reverse complement strand
GGATTGACTAGGTGTACTATCGGCACTAGGGCTAGTAGTGCCAGTAACTTTATGGTTTTCCTGATGGAGATAGGACGACTCGAGGTTACAGATGTTGAATTTGAGGCTATTGAGCATTAAGCCAAGGCAGGAATGTATCAAATCATGGTGGGCATCAGAAAGAACTGCATAAAATACATTGCTCGTCTTGTTGGTCAGGAAGTCGTGGAATGAGATGTGGAGAGGGACGATAGGACGGGTTTGATCAGATGAAGTCACGTTACTCATGATCAGCAGCAAGCCGAGGTCACCGAGAATTTTGAGAACAAGTGCTGGGTTGGAATCCTCAGGGTCATCAAGGGGCGCATACTGTCGCAGAGAAATCAAGGAAAGCATCGAGAGGGGAGTGATTGCAGAAAAACGTTGTCCCATCACCTTCCTTTCTAGGCAACCACATCAGGAAATTGTGCAAAAACTTTTTGACTTTTTGACTTTTCCAAGTAGAAAAGTGAAAAAGTGAAAAAGTTTGATTTTTTACCTGTCAACTTTTTCTCTCCATTAGGGAAATTTTTATGTTTTTTGAAACTTTTTCAACTTTTCAACTTTTTGCCCAATTCTAGGTTACTTTTCAACTTTTGTTCCTTTTTGGGCTTTTTTGCTTGTATGAGCTCACATGAGCTTGTGCAAGCTTGGACAAGTCTGAAAAGTTTGCTGCAGGTTTCCTGATGCACCAACCACAGGCATCCCACCTGCCTATGGACTCTGGTCGCCAGTTAGTTTAGAAAGAAAGAAAGAATCTTTTGTAGCAGATCCTGCTTGGAATCCTTGTGACCTGCTGCTAAGTACAGTACCTACCAGCCAATACACCTAAGTCCTACTTGCCACACAGGATGTCAAATCCCAATACCCCAGAGGGGCCCCCTAGTGTGGCCCTCCTCCAGCTTTTCCGGGAACCCCCCTCCCAGACCTCCCTCCCTTTCACCTAGACCTCCAACCTGGGGAAATAAATGAGGCAAGAGTAAACATCACACCCTCCCAATTCATGGAACAATACCACATCATTGCCAATGCAATAAACAATGGCATCGGCAACCAAACCACCCTCTCCCCATCAGCGTGGCTGAAAACTGCTTCAAACATTATAATCTCCCTGCTCTACAGCATCTGTAACTTGAATACCTATGGCACCAGGGAGAACCTTGGGTCTAGCCTTAACACTGTAGACTGGGATGTAATTAGCAATATCAGATCCAACCTGTGCCACCTCAACCAAGCCCTCCTTCCCTTCCCAGCACCCACCTCCCTAGTATGCAAGCTGTTGAGCTGAGCCAGGAACTGCTTATTGCAGTTGAGCTGGATCGATGGACTGCGAGTAGTGGATCGAGTGCACATTGCCATAATCACATGCACATATTAATTAATTGATTGATTAGAGACAATTTTCTGATCTAAGTTATCTTTCTTATGATTAGATACCCTGGACACTTAGATAGTCGATCTATGATACTATAGTATATTCCTATGACTTATGAAACACATACAGACTCTCTATGGTATATAAGGACTCATATTTTGTCTCTAGTATTTCAGTCTTTGACTTACAGACTGAAGTGAGTATTTATCTACATCTTATCTAGTACCTTACTAATGCATATTTAGCGTGCTTCTATTTAGGTACTTAGTATTATTAATCAAGTCTTTGACTTACAGACTGAATGCACTTCTATTTAGCGCACATGATCTTATCACATGCTTATCTTATTGCTGCAAGTTTATCAGGTTATGGGCCCTGCACCCCTCTAAAGTCCAAGAAGAAGATCAATCACACAAGCTCACACTTGCATTACCTTATGCAATTTACTATCTCCTTAAGGCAAGCCTCTGTTTCACTTCTAGTTTTATAACCTCTATTCTCCCAGTCCCTGGAGCCAGGGGATTGGTGTAGGCTGGATCCCTTATCAGGATTTCCCACAAGTGATGTGACAGAGCATGGCAATGCAGAAGTATCATGAGTTTTCTCCTTGGCCCTTTGCACGATTACTTAACTCTCATATACCATTTATGGTAATCTCACTTAGCCCAGGGAAACAGATGCATGATAGCCAGTTAGGCACTTGCAGATGAGCCAGATGTGGCCTTACAGCCAGGTTAGGAAGCCAGGTGGAAGGCCCTGGGGACTATTTGCCCACTGAATGGTTGGCTGTTGACTCTCCAAGTGGAAGCACTGTTTTTGGGTCTATAACAAGGCAGAGGTAGTCACTCCCCTGAGCACTTGGGCTTGTCACAACTGTGGTGCACTAGATAGGCTAGAAATAGTTCTCTTATCACATTGCATGCAGGGTCCGAGGGACTGGATCTCTTGATTCAGGGCGTTATAGCCTGATATGTCAGGGGTTTGCTTAGATCTTCAACACTGGGTCTGACAGCTCCGCTTACCCAGATTACCAAATTGTTGTGTACCTTAGCAGCATATGGCACCCTCTACGATATTGTTTCCACCTGCAGCTGCAATCGAGATCCTTAATGGATCTAATTGGAGAAATTGGTCCTTATGCATGCTCACACTCTTCTGAATGAATGGATATTACCGATGTTCCCATGACTCCATCTGCAGACTGGACTAGTCAGGAGGAGATGTTATTGGGTGTTCTGGAAATGTATACTCAGAAGGACGTCTGGACTACCGTCTCCAACAATACCAACTTTGGTACATGCAAACTCAAATGGAAAGAACTCAAGTGCGTTTATGGAGGAGTCGGATCTATGTCTGCATTCAATAGTTGGGTTTCCCTCACAGAAACCTCCCTAGATGAATCAAAATCCCTTCTGCTGCAGCTACAGAAACTAAATGATGCCCACCTAACCCTAGAGAATAACGACATGAAGATCACTGATCTCCAATTCTCCTTTATCCTTATCAAGGCACTCCCTGAATCTTATTCAGCCATTGCTTTGACTATTTTGGCAACTGGCAAGCCGAAGAACCTTTCCCCACTTACGATACAGGAACGGATCCTTAATGAGGAAAGTTGGTGCTCCGGTTCCTCTGCCTCACTCAATAAAGTCACCACTGTCAAACGTGGTAACAAAGATGACATATCTTGCTACTATTGTAAAAAGGCCAGGCACAAAAGTAATGAGTGTAGGAAAAAGAAATGGGATGTTGCTGCAAAGGAGAAAAAAGAAAAAGAAAAAGAAAAGGAGAAGGAGAAGGGGAACTCAGCACAAATGCCTAGCAAGGCTGTTCATGTGCACATACAGTAGTTGTCCCTACTACAGCTACTATCTCTGAGTGGTCAGATGATGACAATGAATTACATGTTTCACTTTACATGGCTACCTGATCCAGATGGATGGTTGATTCTGGTGCTATGCACCATATTAGTCCTTATCGCTTGGACTTTACATCTTGGCGCCCAGTCTGTGGATCTGTCAGTCTTGGTGGTCACGCTGAAATCGAACAAGTTGGATCTGGGGAGATTGTTGTCAAGCCTCTAGGTGGCAGCACAAACATGACATTGACTTTACACAATGTAATGCATGTCCCTGTGGCACAATCGCACTACTTCTCTGTCGGCGCACTCTTGCACAAAGGTGGGAACATACAATTTCACAACAAGGGCTTTGAGATCTTTGTTAATGATCTCAAGATTGTGGGGGGATACATGGATGATGACCTTTTCTAGTTTGACACCTCCAACCCTGCCATCCATGCCCACCAGAGTGCATCCTCTCCAATAGATCTTTGGCATCAGCAGATGGGACATATGTCTTACAACACCCTTATGCATCATAGTGAATCTGTCAAAGGATTATCACTTAGTGCTCTGATTGATTGCGATCACAATCAGTTGCCCTACCCTGGTTGTGAACTCAGCAAGCAGCTGTGACTTCCCTTCTCAGCCTCATCTAAGCAGTTGGACTGGTGGCTACAGGTCATTCACAGTGATCTAGCTGGGCTGATGCAGAAACACTCAATACAAGGCGCTCTCTACATGGTTACATTCATCGATGACTACTCTAGACATGGAGTAGTGTACTTCCTAAAGCAGAAAGATCAGTGTGTGGCTGCATTCAAGAAGTTTCTTGCTTGGGCAGAGACTCAAACATCAGATAAGATGCTCGCACTGCACTCTGATTGCGGGGGGGAGTATATGTCCAGAGAGCTGCAGTCTTTATTGGCTGAAAAAGGAATAGAGCACAAATCTATGATGCCATACTCACCACAACAGAATGGCTTAGCCAAGCGATGGAATTGGACGATCTTAGATAAGGCATGTGCTATGCTACATGGCGCTGGATTGTCTCTTGGTTTTTGGGAATTAGCAGTGGATGCTGCTGTTCATACATATAATAAGACTCCCACATGCGTTCTGAAGTGGTGTACTCCACACGAGCTCTGGTATGATGGGCACGTCCCAGATGTCTCTTACTTTTGTATCTTTGGCTGCAAAGCCTACATGCACATGCCTGAGGAAACTCAGCAAAAGCTCGATCCTCGATTGATTGAGACTGTATTTGTTGGCTATGAACTGGGTTCCAAGGGTTACCAGTTATGGAATTGGAGTACCCACTCAGTTGTCCTGTCCTGCGACATGACATTCAACAAGCGCTCCTTCTCCACATTGGCTGGTAGTGAGCTATCTGCCAGACCGCTGCAGGAACCCTTTACAATTGATGGGCCAGTAACAGTAGAGTACCAGTGTGAAGTTAGAGTTCCCACACCTCCGAACACACCTGCACTTTCCATTCCCAATGACACTAGCACAGTATATGCTACACCCACTACCCGACCACTGCCTACCCCACCTGCACCGCCCACCACACCATGCCCTTGCCCTCCCCCACTCTGCAGACCTCCTAGCAGACCTCCTCATTCCTCACTTCTGGGTCCTTCTATTGGCCCTCCATCACCTTGGAGACTGCATGAGAAGCCATGACCTAATCTCAGGTATGCTACTTGGGATAACATTGAGTATAATCCCACTGGGCAACTATCACATATGGCACTCTTGGCAGCTGCGGAAGTCCAGGATCCGCTTACTTATTGGGAAGCGATGGCATCAGATCTAGCCAACAAGTGGCAGGACACGTGCCAATATGAGATGGACATGTTAGCCAAAAATAGAACATGGGTTCTTGTAGACTTACTGATGGGCTGGAAGGCCATCAAGTCCAAGTGGGTGTTTAAGCGCAAAGCAGATGGATGCTTTCGTGCATGCCTTGTTGCAAAGGGATTCATGCAGGTTTAGGGAATAGATTATGATGAAACCTTCTCTCCAGTAGCCTGGTTCGAGTCCTTGTGACTGTTACTAGCATTGGCCGCACTAGAGGATTGGGAGATCCACCAGATGGACATCAAGTCAGCATTCCTGAATGGACTACTGGATGAGAAAATCTACATGGAGCAACCTGAAGGTTTCATTGACCCTGCCCATTCAGGCCAAGTCTGCCTGCTCAAAAAGGCTTTATATGGTCTTAAACAAGCCTTGTGTGCATGGAATTTGCAATTTCATGGAGTTCTCATAGAGCTTGGCTTCACACGCATGCACTCCGATGCAGGGGTGTATCATCACCAAGATGACAGGGGTGTGATCATCATTATCCTCTATGTCGATGATATCATGTTTCTAGGGGATTTGTGCAAAGGCATAGATCAGTTAAAATCTATGCTATCTAGTTGCTATGAGATGACAGATCTAGGCAAGATTGAGTCCTACCTCAGCGTTCGGATCATATGCAATTGGACGAAGAAGCTTCTAGATATAGATCAGTCCCGTTATGTTTCGGAGATTGTAGATTGCTTCGGAATGGCAGATGCCAATCCCATGTGCACTCTCCTGCCTGCAGGTGCTGAGGCACACCTGGTCAAGCATGATGGACAGGTGACTCCCTTAGAAATAAATAACCGTGACTATCAGAAGATTATTGGGAGCCTGCTCTATGTGCAGATCGGAAGCTGGCATTTCCTTTGCAGTATCATGCCTAGCGCAGTACACATCAAACCCCTCACCACAGCATCAGCGCCTTGCCAAATATGTACTATCTTATCTAAAGGGTACAGAAGGCTACAAGCTATGTTACGATGGTAGGCATGGCAAAGGTTTACATGGGTTTTTGGACTCAAGCTTAGAAGATCAGGCTGATGACTATCACTCCACTTTGGGGTATGTGTTCCTGCTAGCCAATGTCACTATCTCTTGGGTATCATGCAAACAGAAGACAGTAGCGCAAAGCACTACCAAGGCAGAGTATATGGCTCTAGCTGATGCCGCCAATCAGGCCACGTGGTACCGTGCCTTTCTAAGTGAGATTGGCTATGATGTTACAGATTCAATCCCCTTACATGGTGATAACAAAGGCACTGTAGATCTCATGCTCAATCCTGTCGCTGGGAGATGATTGAAGCATATCCCAATTAAGCATCATGCGATTCGTGAGTATGTTGATAACGGGCTTATCAATCTGATTTGTACACCCACTCTTGATATGCTCACAGATGGACTCACCAAGCCACATGCATGCGTCCAGCTCCAAGACTTCATATCTGGGTTAGGTCTCATCTAATCTGGGATTGTCTTAATCGTGGGGGGATGTTGAGCTGAGCCAGGAACTGCTTATCGCAGTCAAGCCAGATCAATAGACCACAAGTAGTGGATCGAGCATGCATTGCCATAATCATGCATGCATATTAATTAATTGATTGATTAGAGACAACTTTCTGATCTAAGTTATTTTTCTTATGATTAGATACCCTGGACACTTAGATAGTCAATCTATGATACTATAGTATATTCCTATGACTTATGAAACACATACAGACTCTCTATAGTATATAAGGACTCTTATTTTGTCTCTAGCACTTCAGTCTTTGACTTACAGACTGAAGTGAGTATTTATCTACATCTTATCTAGTACCTTACTGACACATATTTAGCGCGCTTCTATTTAGGTACTTAGTATTATTAATCAAGTCTTTGACTTACAGACTGAATGCGCTTCTATTTAGTGTATGTGATCTTATCACATGCTTATCTTATTGCTGCAAGTTCATCACAAGCACTGCATCCACAGAACTAATGGAGACCAAACACATGCCCTCCTAACAGAGAAGGACTATGAAGCTGTCATCATTGCCACTGACCACTCCTGGGCAGTGGTACAAAACCAAGTCTTCACCCACCTCCAACCCACACTAGAATGTGAATCCCAGATTTGGTTCCAGGATGAGCTACACCGTGACAGAGCAAAGAATCACATGAAGCCAGACCTTGATGCTGAGGTGGACTGCTACCACAAAACACGCTGGAAGTACATCCAGGTGGATATAGAGAGAAAAGTGGAAATAGAAGGCTGCAAACTCTATAACAAATGGTTGGAGGCCATAACTAAGAGCATTGAGGGCCACTGGCAACTTGGGCATCACCAAAACATTCCTATCTAGGCATTATAATGCATTGCAATAACTTGTCCACCTTGTTATGGAATTAAATATCTTTTCATTCAGTCTCTATCTGGAAAATTTTCTGGTATCTATGTATAGTTATGGTATCTAGAACTTATATAAACATGTAGACATTGTTTGCTTTATCTATGGATTACCATATCATTGTTGTATGATCTATGAGTTATCACTGCATCCATAGAGTGTAATCTCATCTACAAATTGTCCTAGCATATATAAGTTATCACAAGCATTTATGAGTTCTCACAGCATTTATAGGATGTTATAGCATTTATGGGTTATCATAGCATTTATGGGCTCTTACAGCATTTACAGGCTGTCATAGCATTTATGGGCTGTCACAGCATCTATGAATTGTCACAGCATCTATCTATTGTTATGTCATCTACAGATTGTTAGACCATCTAGATATTGTTTGACAATTTTTTCTCCCAATACAATTGCTTTCTAAATTGGTATATTTGACCATTTACACAAGTTTTAAATTAAATTGATATATTGAACTTGTTAAAGCATCAATAATGAATTGTTATCTACACATGCAATGTCTAATAACTAGCAAAGACCTGTATATTCATGAGAAAAAGTAATACTACAAGCATAGATGTTATAGATGATTTCCATACCTGTTTATTTCTTCTTTGGCTTGTGATGGGGCACCCTTTGGCCTGTAGTCTTGTTGGTTTTGTCAACCATCTGACTCACTGTGAGGCACAGTCTCACACGGTTGTGACAAATTATTGATATTGTGACTGCATGATGCATCTGGACATAATTCTGTTAGTATATATTTGATATAGGCAGTGGATAATTACCCAAGTTGTCGGGCTCATATTGGTCTGAGCCATGATTTTGTGATGGCACAGTACCACTAGTATATCGGATGGGCTTCTTCACTGGCACCTAAACAATAAATAATAGACTGTTAGTATACAATATATACCAGAATGAGAACTTACCCAACTCATTATTGGCTTCTGTCTCACTCGACAAGTTACTTGGTAGAGGGGTAACACAGGCATCAACCTGCATTGCATGGGCATGGTGCTGTGCTATAAGACTTGCATGATAGTTAGTGCCTGTTCCCACAGGCCTGACACTTTGTATATTTGATGGCAAGGCAATTCTACATAATATTAGTAGTATTCAAAACATCACTGTGATGAGATGTACTTTGAGAATTCCTCAACAATCATTTTACTGTTTGGGTCCTCTTCATTGAGGGCGTCAACAATGACATCAAAAAAGCATTTGTGATTGAAAACAGCATCCTCAGTGTGCCAGTCATTGATGTCACATAAGAGCCATCTTGCCTATATCATACAACACTCAAAATAGTTTGTGAATATATATTCAATGAAAGACTCACCTGTAGTATAGTGTAGGCAATTGTTCTTGGTGTTGCCTTTGTTAGGCTGTTTATATTAGCTTGGCCCTTCTTTGACTGGATTAGAGGTCCATCCCTCTCTAGGGCTGATTGTCCCTTGAGAAATATGTGTTGCCACACCTATAACATACAGTGGGCAACAAAACTATTGCAATGTTTGGTCAAGTTGGAAAGGTTGGTCATTGCTGGCATCTGGAAAGTAGCAAGAAATAGGGGAAATTCAGGGTTGATAGAGATGCTTCTTAGCTTCAATCTGAGCCTATATTCATGTGCATTGATGGAGCGGTTCATGAGATATAAAATAAATTCAGAGCCAATGTCGTTGCAACAGTTTTGTTGCTGACATGCTAAGATGTCAAAACCAGTATGTGGTGATCATTAGATCATGTTTATGGTCATGTGACAATGTTGAAAAACTTGAACATATGTCAAATAAGTGTTAACAACACTTGCACCTTACTATGTGCCAGCTCTCTGCTGCTCAAAGGACTGATATCATCTTCCTGCTCACTTCTGGACATTCTCAGGCCATCCATAAAGTGTCATCTCTCACTGGCAGACACACTAGCACCATCTACAGATTGTGCAGAAAGCACTGTCCTACCCTTTCCAAGTCTACCCTAAATATCACTGTGAACTAAATTTCATTGAATAGTATCGGGGTGTAGCCAAGCTTCATTTCCAAGTTGCTAGCCACATGGCAATGATCAGTGCAATGGAACAAAAAGTTATGGAGTCTCTTGATAGCATTAGCATTCAACAAATCTGCAGGTTTATTTTATATTTCATTCACTTTCTTATATTATCTGACCTTTTTCACTCCTAGATTTGCAAATCGTTCTACCCATTTCATCTATGCATATAGGGAGGGCTTATCTGGTGCCCAGGCTGCCTGGGCTAATCAATGCTATCATAGCCATCAAAACCTTCTACCTGAGATGATAATCAAAGCAAAGATGTCTATAATAATGATAGTACATCTTAGGTTGTCCTTTATTACATATGACAGTTGCACTTTGTTCGGAAAGTGTGTGTGCAGTGTGCTCTGTGATTCTGTGGCCCAGTGTCAGCTTGGGATGGTCTGATAGCATTGTTGGGATTCTGGAGACAAAGAAGCCAGTCTTAATCATCAATGAGAACATGTCTTGCAGCAAACAGGGCCCTTGTAATTCTTGTGGGTGTTATGGAGAGCGCACATGAGAGGCTGAGACCTCCAAGTCTTCAAGTTTCCAAGATTGAGATATGTCCACTTACATAATGCAAACCCTAGGGTTTGTTGCTTTGTAGAGGTTTGGACACAGTGGTAAGGAAGAGAGATGGGCAAAGGAGTGATAATTATTGTTTCTCTGTGGGCCTCAACCCAAATACCCAGACAGTCCTCGATCATCGCTGAGATGATCGACTAACTAATATCTTGCTTAATTACTTGCTTAATTACTTTGATCTAAGCACCATGCTTAGATATGGTAGCTATGCGCTTATCCAAGCCCTTATTGCTCATGGTGTGCCTCACTGGCTTGCACCTCAACACTGTTGAGCCAAGCTAGGAACTGCTTATCGCAGTTGAGCCAGATTGACAGACTGCGAGTAGTGGATCAAGTGCGCATTGCCATAATCATGCACGCATATTAATTAATTGATTGATTGAAGACAATTTTCCAATCTATGCTATTTTTCTTATGATTAGATACCGATCTATGATACTATAGTATATTCCTATAACTTATGAAACACCTACAGACTTTCTATGGTATATAAGGACTCGTATTTCGTCTCTAGCACTTCAGTCTTTGACTTACAGACTGAAGTGAGTACTTAATCTACATCTTATCTAGTACCTTACTAACGTGTACCTAGCGCAGTTCCTTTTAGGTACTTATTGTTATCAATACAGTCTTTGACTTACAGACTGAATGCACTTCCTTTTAGCACACATGATCTTATCACACTTATCTTATTGCTGCAATTTTATCAGGTTATGGGCCCTGCGCCCCTCTAAAGTCCAAGAAGAAGATCAATCATACAAGCTCGCACTTGCATTACCTCACGCATTTTATTATCTCCTTAAGGCGAGCCTCTGTTTCACTTCTAGTTTGTAACCTCTATTCTCCCGGTCCCTGGAGCTGGGGGATTGGCTTAGGCTGGATCCCTTATCGGGATTTCCCACAAGTGATGCGATGGAGCGTGGTGACGCAGAAGCATCACGAGTTTTCTCCTTGGCCCTTTGCACAATTACTTAAGTCTCATATACCTTTTACGGTAATCTCACTTAGCCCAGGGAAATGGACGCATGATAGCCAGTTAGGCACTTGTGGACGAGCCGGATGTGGCCTTACAGCTAGGTTAGGAAACCGGGTGGGAGGCCCCGGGGACTATTTGCCCACTGAACGGTTGGCTGTTGACTCCCCTAGTGGGGGCACTGTTTCTGGGTCTATAACAAGGCAGGGGTAGTCACTCCCCTGAGCACTTGGGCTCACTACAACTGCGGTGCGCTAGATAGGCTAGAAATAGTTCTCTTACCACATCATGCGCAGGGTCCGAGGGACTGGATCTTTGATTCAGGGCGTTACAGCCTGATACATCAGGGGTTCGCTTAGATCTTCGACACTGGGTCTGACAGCTTCGCTTACCCAGGTTACCAAATCGTCGCATACCTTAGCAGCATATGGCACCCTCTACGATATTGTTCCCACCTGCAGCTGTGATCGAGATCCTCAATGGATCTAACTAGGGAAATTGGTCCTCACGCATGCTCGCACTCTTCCAAATGAATGGGTTAAAAAATCATATTACTGATGTTCCGGCAACACTGTCCACGGACTGGACTAGTCAGGAGGAGATGTTATTGGGCATCCTGGAAATGTATACTCAGAAGGACATCTGGACTACAGTCTCCAACGATACCAACTTCGGTACATGCAAACTCAAATGGGAAGAACTCAAACGTGTTTATGGAGGAGTTGGATCTATGTCCACGTTCAATAGTTGGGTTTCCCTCACAGGAACCTCCCTAGATGAATCCAAATCCCTCCTGCCGCAGCTACAGAAATTAAATGATGCCTGCCTCACCCTAGAGAATAACGACATGAAGATCACCGATCTCCAATTCTCCTTTATCCTTATCAAGGCACTCCCCGAATCTTATTCAGCCATCGCTTCGACTATTTTGGTGACCGGCGAGCCAAAGAACCTTTCCCTGCTTACGATACAGGAATGCATCCTTAATGAGGAAAGTCAGTGCTCCAGTTCCTCCACCTCACTCAATAAAGTTGCCCCTGTCAAACGTGCTAACAGAGATGACATCCCTTGTTACTACTGTAAAAAGGCTGGGCACAAAAGTAATGAGTGTAGGAAGAAGAAGCAGGATGTTGCCGCAAAGGAGAAAAAGGAAAAAGAAAAAGAAAAGGAGAAGGAGAAGGGCAGCTCAGCGCAGATGCCTGGCAAGGCAGTTCACGTGCACATAGCTGTCCCTACTACTGCTACTATCACCAAGTGGTTGGATGATGACAATGAATTATGTGTTTCACTTTATATGGCTACCTGATCCAGATGGATGGTTGATTCTGGCACTATGCACCATATTAGTCCTTATCGCTTGGACTTCACATCTTGGCACCTGGTCCACGGATCCATCAGTCTCAGTGGTCATGCAGAAATCAAACAAGTTGGATCTGGAGAGATCGTTGTCAAGCCTCTAGGTGGCGGCACAAACATGACATTGACCTTACACAATGTAATGCATGTCCCTGCAGCGCAATCGTGCTACTTCTCTGTTGGCGCACTCTTGCAGAAAGGCGGGAACATACAATTTCACAACAAGGGCTTTGAGATCTTTGTTAACAATCTCAAGATTGTGGGGGGATACATGGACAATAACCTTTTCTGATTTGACACCTCCAACCCTGCCATCCACACCCACCGGAGTGCATCCTCTCCAATAGATATATGGCATCAGCGGATGGGACACATGTCTCATAACGTGCTAATGCATCATAGCAAATCTGTCAAAGGATTATCGCTTAGTGCTCCGATCGATCACAATCACAGTCAGTTGCCCTGTCCCAATTGTGAACTTGGCAAACAGCCACGACTTCCCTTCTCGGCCTCATCTAAGCGGTTGGACCGGCAGCTACAGGTCATTCACAGTGATCTAGCTGGGCCGATGCAGAAACATTCCATACAAGGTGCTCTCTACATGGCTACTTTTATTGATGACTACTCTAGACATGGAGTAGTCTACTTCCTAAAGCAGAAAGATCAGTGTGTGGCTGCATTCAAGAAGTTTCTTGCTTGGGCAGAGACTCAGACATCTGATAAGATGCTCACACTGCACTCTGATCACAGGGGGGAGTACATGTCTGGAGAGCTGCAATCTTTATTGGCCGAAAAAGGAATAGAGCACAAATCTATGATGCCATACTCACTGCAACAGAACGGCTTAGCTGAGTGATGGAATTGGACGATCTTAGATAAAGCGTGTGCCATGCTACACGGTGCTGGATTGTCTCTCGGCTTTTGGGAATTAGCAGTGGATGCTGCTGTTCATACATACAACAAAACTCCCACACGTGTTCTGAAGTGGCACACCCCACACAAGCTCTGGTATGATGGACATGTCCCAGATGTCTCTTACTTTCGTGTATTCGGCTGCAAAGCCTATGTGCACGTGCCCAAGGAAACTTGGCAAAAACTCGATCCTCGATCGATTGAGACTGTATTTGTTGGCTATGAACCGGGTTCCAAGGGTTACCAGTTATGGAATAGGAGTACCCGCTCAGTCATCCTGTCCCATGACATGACATTTGACGAGTGCTCCTTCCCCGAACTGGCTGGTAGTGAGCCATCTGCCACGCCAGCTGAACCTTTTACAATTGATGGGCCAGTTACAATAGAGTACCAGCATGAACTTAGAGTCCCTACACCTCCAAACACACCTGAACATTCCATTCCCAATGACACTAGCACAGTATATGCCACACCCGCTACCCGACCACCACCTGCTGCACCACGCCCTCACCCTCACCCTCCCCCACTCTGCAGACCTCCTAGCAGACCTCCTCATTCCTCACTTCCAGGTCCTTCTTTTGGCCCTCCATTGCCCCAGAGACTGTGTGAGAACCCACAACCTAATCCTAGGTATGCTACTCAGGAT
>QFDW01000413.1:0-16890 GCA_003315895.1 Lactifluus rugatus | reverse complement strand
CTTGGGACGCCGCGGCTTTCGTCAGAGTCGTCGGTGTAGTAGTTTCTACATTCTTTGTGGAACACGGTGGCTTCACTGGTGTGTATCGGAAAGAGGCAATGTCAGACAAGTGTTTCCTCTCCGCTGGCATGTCAATGGGTGAATCAAACCAAGAACCACATGGCCCGTCCTGGTGGGGATTGTTTGTCATGCCCGCGCGGCTCCCGAATGTGGCCATCCAACGAGGCTGCATTTGCACAAGTCTCTCATGGTTCGATTCAAAGTACCGTTCTAATCCTCCACTTTGCGGCTATCGAACAACCTTAACTCGCGCCTTATCAGAACCGCTGGCTCCTCGTCGAGTTCATCCCCACCTCCTCTGCAGCTCCTTCCGCGTCAAGCCATGGTCATACCACGACGTCAACTCCAGAGGATATATCTGGAAAGGATGTCTTTAATGCACTGAAGCAGAGCATACTGCTACACTTTGGAGATACAGGCTGGGGTGAAGTCGGCGCCTCGCTCGTTGGTACGTTTTTCTTCGCATGTGCATAGGAAGTACGACACTGATGCAGGGTGGAAGTCAAATACTTCTCACCCATGACCCACCTTTGTATCATACGCATTGCGCGGGGTATAGCGACACGCACCACTTGGGCAGCGGTCGCACTTCTGGACAGAATTGGAGGTGGAGAAGGGTTCAGGGTCGTACCGCATGTGATTCACGTATCAGGTGCGGTTTCCCTTCAACCTTATATATATGTTCTCGTGAATTGATCCGGGTTCGTTGTTCTAGGTACGCTCAAGCATGCGCAGATAGCTGCGGTCGAGTGGAACCGGGAGGTCATTGCACGGGTAAAAGCAGGTGTTGGAGTGTATGGTACGTTCCACTTTTCACCTTTTTTTTGTTGGCACGTAGGCGGTAATGACGGGTTTGGCTGTTCTTGCAAAGGTACAGTACCACGAGGGAACGACACTGTAGCCTATTTCGAAACGAGCATGCAGGAGATTGAGGACCTACAAGACTAGCCCTGCCCAAGACGAAGTTGCCATCCCGCTACGCGTCGTTCTGATCATTTCTATACAACTCGTACGACAAGCAGACCCCAAATGTCATACTATAATTTTGATTGCAACAGTTTGCCCCCACCTAGGCCCATGCCACGCGTACCCTCCTCGGCTCCAAATCGTTCCCCTTTTTGATTAGCTTTTTCCTCCTGCGCGACTCCCTCGGCCCACGAAATCGACGAGTCGACGAGCGCATCGAGCTCTGCCCGCGTATTTCCCGCATGGAGACATACTCGCACTCGGTCTGCACCCTTTGGTACCGTGGGCCAGGTGATCGGACGTGCGTTGAGGCCGTGCATGAGGAGGTGAGCGGACAGAGCGTGGGCACGGTGTGTCAATAGCGGTATGATTGGCGTTGGAAGTTGTGCCATCGAGGATTGTTGGAGATGGCCTGGGAGAGAGAGGATGTGAGGTGGTATCGATGACGTGACGAGAGAGGCGCGGAGGCATTCCTGGAGGTATGTCGAGTGTTCAAGAACTCGTGCAGCGAGCTTCCCAGCAGAGGTGTGTAGTTAGTTTTGTAGCTAGGATAGCACAAGGGAACGGGGTACCTTTTCTCCTGTACCATCCTCGAGGAGGTCAAAGGAACACGAAGCAGCAATTATAGCGGTGTTGCTGAGAGAAGTCGTGTAGATCAACGGGCGGGCGTAGTTAAGCAAGTAATCTCTGATCAACGTGCTCGTCAATAACACCGCTGTAGGGCCCTTGCCAAATCAATAAAATAGGCCCACGCGCATAACAGAAGGATACGTACCACCGGACGCCGCGAGCGCCTTGCCAAACGTATGTAACCGCGCCAGGACGCGGTCCTCCAGCCCGAGCTGTGCAACCATCCCACGACCGCCGGGCCCGTATATTCCGGTCGCGTGAGCTTCATCGACGAATATATGCGCATTTCCAGCAGGAAAAACCTCATCCATGACGTCAAGCATTTCGCGGAGGGGCGAGACAGTACCATCCATACTATAAACGCTCTCGACCGCAACGAATACGCTACTCTCGCCTTGCCGTATCATAGCGTTCTTACTTTGGAGCGCCAAGAGCGCAGCACGCAGCGCGCGTGTATCGTTATGAGCGAATGATCGGCGTAGGGCCGGAGCGATACGCGAGGCGCGTATACCGTCGTGCACTGAGGCGTGGATGGCAGCGTCGTACAGCACTGCGTCGCCCGGTTGTGGAACGCACGCAAAGAAACCCGCGTTGGCGTCGAAACCGGAGTTGAAGAGCAGCGCCGCGGGTGCATTGAAGGTCCGCGCCAGTCGGGATTCTAGTGCTGCGTGTGCGTGGTTGTATACGAGGAGACGCGAGCCGCCTGAGCCGAGGATCGAGGGTGCGGCGTGGAGCGCTGCCAGGACGCGCGCGCGGAGGAGGGGGGAGGTCGCGAGGGAGAGATAGTCGTTGGAGGAAAAGTCGGCTGGGGTGGTGGAGGTGGTGCTGGCATCGTGGTGGGTTGAAGGGGAAAGTGAGAGAGAAGGTGAAGGGAGTCGGCGACGGATTTCCCGATCTTGGCGAGAAGCGAGGGCAGTGGCGAGTTTTTGAGCGAGGGCAGACATAATAACAGGTTCAGGTTTTCCCTTCTCCTCCCTCACCCTAGGGAAAGCTCTTTATGCCGTGGCTTAGCATATTCGGGCTTTCGTCCGAAGACGCCCGTACAAGGTTAACCGCGCTCTCCGAGACTCACCTGCGCAGGTGCCAATTTTGGCACTCGCGCGAGTCGCTTCAGGTGGCAAGCCTCTGCTGGATTACTTCCCTTCTGAGATGAAATTACGCCTCTTATGATTCAAACCAATCCAGGTTAGCAAGTATTGTCTTCTGATGGAATATCACTGCCATCGACACTGGCATGCATCTGCATCAACCCTCAGGTTGGTTGTCTTTTCGCTAGGTCGCACCTTCTCTTGTCTCCAATGGCGTCATGACATTTTTACTCAGACCAATCTACCCCCATTGTAATGCAGGTGGAAACTCTTCTCCATTTCGGCTGCGGGGCGCTGGCGTCATCTCTTGGATCGGCGAGTCTCAGATGCGAAGTGGATGGACAGTTTCATCCTCATATCGTTCTTTACCGCACTCGACGCCTCGACGGGGCTAACGCTAGATATGTCACTCTGTATTGTATAACAAAGTAGGGCCGTGAAACACGGCAGAGCCCGCTACGTCGTGATTTACAAGGCATGCCAGCGGTGGAAGAATGATACGCTCTGACATGAACAGTACCAAGTAGGAATCGAACTATAAGTCACGGAGAAGAACACATAAGTATGCAGTAAGGGCAACAGTTGAATAGGTAACAGTTTATAAAGAAGAAAATTTCATATGTGGTTTTTTGGACAATGAAAACGTGAAAGTATCAAATGCGTTGGACTGGGAGGTTTGACTGTGCAAGAACTTCTTGCGGAGTCAAACCTCCGAGTCCCAGCCCAACGCAAACGCTTGTGCCTTGGATTTGGTATACCTGTGACAGTAACACAGGTTAACGGATGTCGAGTGATGTTAGGAGGAACAGTAAATAATTACTTTTCACTTCAAAGAGCCGTCAGGTTGTAGATGTGGAACAACGCTTTTACAAGAACAATGGTGCCGGTGTGCAGTTCGTCGTTCCATAGTGGAATCAGTTCGTTTTTTTGGTTTCGAATGTCTAACTGGCGTCCATCAACGTTTATCCTGAACAAACCCCGCAAGACCGTGACTTAATCGACTCAAGCTTGTTTGCTGAGGGTTACTCGGAAACCTTTCGCAGCTTGTCCTCCTGCGGCGTCGCTTCTCCCGCAGCCCTCTCACTACAGGCAGCCCATCTAGCCCATCTCTTGGGGTCGCTTCACTGGTCCTGCCTAGACGGTTTATCTTAAAATGCGAGAAAGAACGTGGGAATTGCGTGGCAGGTGGTCAGCTGCACCACACGATACCGATGGCGCGGCGGGCGCAGTTCCTGGTGGAGAAGCACTATAACAGTACTGTACATGCATCATTAGTTTAACAGTTTAGACATTCGGCCCCTCTATCTGACGCACTGGCCCTCTCCTTGAAAGTCTACTTAAGCATGCTAGCTATGGCTTGGCACTTCATCAGATTTTCGCCTGAGGTGTTTCGGCTTGTCAATGCAAGACCTCTCAACCCTGGTACTACGCACGTATTTTGCTGAATTCCCGCTTTGTGGTCTGGCTGGACTTATTATCCGGAATGAATCTCAAAGGTATTTTCGAGCCGCGCGGCAGCTGATGAGCGCGCGAGGGGTCCGCGCTGAAGAATTGAGGTTGACTCGATTATGACGATTTTCCTTAATTGATTGTGATAACCTTTCTTTGCCATATGCATGTTGCGTGACTTACCTATACGCTTTCAGGTCGTGGCAGTTACGGGGTCATCCGGGGATCATGATTGAATAAAAGTGTTTACCTTGATTAAGCTTGATTGCCTAATATTATATGACTGCGAAAGGGGCGAGGGGATTAACGTTGCAGTCAGAAAGCAGCTACCTTTCCCGGAGCGCGGCGGAAACAGAGAGAGGGGCTACTCCGCAGAACTACCCTTAACGGAAATGCCGCACCCTTCGACGTCAGCCCGTCGTCATCCGGGCGGGTCCCCAAATTGACATCCTGATGAGACACATATAAGGCTCCAAGGCCTCTCGCGAGATACAAACTCGCACCTTCTTGACTGTTGGCTACTTGACTATTTGCATTAACGACTTCTGGACATGGATCCCGACAGCAGACTTCAACGTGACCAAAGAAGCAGCGCACAGCAGCAGGCTCGCCAGGAAGCCACGCCCGCCGGTGGCGGCGGACAATGGGACAACCCCGCCAGCAGGGGCCAAGGCGAGTAACGATTATCAGTGTGTGTCCACGACAGATAGCGTTCTGCTGTGGACCGCACACCCCCCTAGCTCGACACTCACTGTCTCTTGACATTTATCCCCTTCCTTAGATGACCCCAACATTTATGGTAGCGAAGCTTACGCCCAGCAAGCACGCGTGGGCCAACCAGGTTACAGCGCGTACGGTACTGGGCCCACGCTAGAGAGCGGCCAACAGCGCTCAGATAGCTGGGGTCAGGAGGGCAGTACTGGAATGGGAATGACGGGAACCGAGTTTGACACTTCAGGTCAATACGGCGGCTCAGAGATGCTTGCAACCGATCAGCCCACCGGCCGCGGCGACGCTAGCGGGGGCGGCGCTACCCAAGACGACGATGACGACGACGACTACCCCACGTCGGGCTCTGGGCGCGCTGGAAAGCCATCTATGGCCAGTAAGGTTAAGGGTGCGTAGTCGTTGGAGCCGTGGAGCTATGTTGGCACAGGCTGACGTGAAGGGTGGTGGGGCCTTAGGCGCCGCCGAGAGGTTGGCGGGCAAAATTACAGGGGACTCGGGAATGCAAGCCCGAGGTCGTGAGCGCCAGGTAATTTATCCTTCAATTGACTGGACTCTTGAACAACTCTAACTTCTAAGTTGTTGCTCCGAAGGAGGGTACTTTCTGATGTTGTCGAGCCTTTCCTAAGCTAGTCGATCGTGTTGTATTGTACGATAACAGTTTATTATGTAATATAATCTCTGAGTAACTTAAAATGATGCGGGCGCGATCGTTACAAGTCGGCAACACTGCCAGTGAATAGTGTAATGGAGTCTCATCCTAGCGTGAGCTTCAGCTCTCACCAAATCTACCCCTTTTTTGGCTCATTGGAACGACATGCAAAGTTCGCACCACTCTCCACAGCCATCAATCAATATCCACACGCCGCAAGTGCAATTTTCCAGACGTACAACGATCTTCTTTTAGGTGAGGCGCGCGTTCTTCGATCGATCAGAAGCCCTGTGCTGTCTAACTATGTTCCCGTTTTCTCATAGCACAGCAGTGGGCTGAATTAGAAGTCGTGGATCTCCCCGCATGTGGGAGGTGCGGCTTTCGGGGTCGTCGACCAGAGAGTGTCAGTTCCATCACCAAATCGATCATTCATTTATAATTTGATGGGGCTTATTTCCTCTAGGAGAATATGCAGATATATGTGGTTCCTTGTACTCTTGCGGAAACGATATCTATGAGTTGGTAAGTTGAATCAACCAAATCATCTGTTACTAAAAGATAAATCTTCTGGGTGGGCTCTAAGGCTCAAGTCCGCGTTCAACGAGTTAGGACACCCTGGAGAGGTGTTTTTAGCAATCAGCGCAGAAGACTCATCAATCGTGTATTATAAGTTGTCGATGGGAATCAACAAACCCCCAGTTTGACGGCTCCGCTACTTCTCTGGTCTAACAAACTCTAGGAAGTATTGGATTGATACGCTGTGCAACAATTTAAAATAATATAGCAACGGCAGAGAACACCTGTGCCTCGACGTTGGGTATGGACGATATTTCAAAGGCTGAGAGTGAAATACCGCGGAGATCGAAAAGGAATGAGGGAAGATGACGTCATACCCGTGGTGAGGACTGCGGCGGCGGCGGTTTGTCCCCACAACCATCCACTGGCACAACAAACTAGCAATTGGATTTATGCATAGGCTGAACCTCTATCTAATTCTTGTCCAATCCTCCAACTCGATGACCTCATGACTGTGGGGCCGCAACAGAAGATCGAGGAACCTTTCGGGGTTCATCCCCTCATCCCCATACGACGGAGCGTCGTTTCCTCCCGCTCTTTTAAGTGGGCATGTCCGGGTTCATTATCCTTACTTCCTCTCGCATCCGATACTTCCCCGCCGGAATGCTATCCCGCGTTATAACCGTCACACACTAGCGTTTTCAGGGTCACAGTTCAGATGATTGCAACCAAAACTCCGAGCACTAACGGTACGCCGTCATGTCACGGAGTCTTTACTACCTGAAGCGTGCCGTAGCTGAAGCACCCCTCGCATCGTAGGTTCCAAGAGACACTCCATCAGTTCAATAATAGACACCAGACATACATATACTATGATCCCGAATGAAGCGTACCACCTCTGCAGGACGACTGGTACGGGTTCCAGTGAGTCCATATATGCTCCTTTATCGGCAAATAGCCAGTTGTGTTTGGACGCACGTGACCTGCGCAATTCTCCCCAGTCTGTGCAGTCCCAGTCGACTCGGGCCCTCGAGAGGAGACCGTCGCGACGTCGCTATCTTTTTGTTCGGGCCCACGCGCCGAGCGAGTGCACCTTGTTTCTGGGCTGTATGACTGGCATTTTAATTTCTGTCGCTTTTTTCCCTCCTGTTGTGTTCACTTACTGATTGGGTGGTATCTCTCGTAAGACAGTTCCCACTCGAAGCGTACCTCGCAGGCTGATTCAGGTACTACTTATCGCTTCTATTATTTGCGATCTCTCACTCTTGTTATTCTTCACAAGCCTTATTTCGTGATATATACCCTCGCGTCGTCCATTCCAACACGCCTTGCATCCAGATTCCAGAACGTTCCGCAGGTATCCGGACTTCTCCATCCAAAAATTATATGAGCGGTAATGCGTCAACTCACTCTGTGAATTCAGACATGGATCATACGCTATCATCAGGATCAGGCATTCCGCCAACCATATCTCGCCGACATTCTCAGCCTCACATGAGCCAATCTACTCAACGTCGGTCATCCAAACGTCCGGCTCCTCCCCAGACGTCAGAAAATCTCTATCGCCCGCCACATCAAGATGCATCGGAACAGCGTGCTAGATCTTTGGATCCTGCGTCTGCTTTCACACCGCCCTCCCCCCCTTCACCCCCTTATACATACCCGCCACCGTTCAGGCAACGCGCGAGCTATGCCGGCCTCCAATATCCGCTACCCCACCCACATCCATCATTGCATACGGTTCACTCTGCACCCCCATTTGTCTTCTCTCACCACCCGGGCACACCTGGACTTCAAGCAAATATGCAGCATCTTCCATATGTCTCTCCCTCCATAATGTCCCTACTTGAGCAGCAAGCACCTGTTTTTCCGTACCAAGGCCCTTCTCCTGATCCTGCCCCATCACCTCGGCACATGTTCACGGCTAGCCGCCCCGGCCTAGTGTTACCTGTCTATCCGCACTCCCCAGTAAACCCATCCCCGCCTCCCCACTCACCACTGTCTATACCACAAGCGTCTACCGGCTCCTCAGGTGGAGTACAGCATTCTATGCCGTATGGTTCACCAGCCTCCTACACATCTGTGGGGTATTCAACACCCTCACCATATGTTTATTCCCAAAGTTCATTTGTGCCCGCCCACGTTCTCTCCATATATGCATCACGATTTCCTTCTCCCCACTACGCCCAATCTTATGGCAGTCCTACTAGTCAAGGAAATGCGGGGACGTGGTGGTATCTTCCGCCGGATGTTGCAATAACGAACTCACTCGAGCCACCACAACCCCACCCGGACTATCCATCACCTGTACAGCAACATGAGGATGAACACTCTGGTCAACCAAGGACTGGAACGTCACCTATCATCCCCTCGCCTACGCGGAAACCTTTATCTCGAAGCCGTTCCGGTGCCCTAAATGACCCAAATCCGGAGGTCACATTGTCATCGTCTGCTGCTCAGATCAAGAACAATGAAGGTGCGCATTCAGGCGAGAGAAAGAGCGAATGGCACGAAGAGCGCCGCTCTTATCATCCCAATCCCCCTGTGGATCGGTCCGACTGGGTCATGTGGGCTGGGAATGTACCTTTCGACGCGACATGTGATGAGCTACGGGACTTTTTTAACCAGCCGTTGCCTCCGCCGTCTCCGGCCCAGAGCGATCCGCCTACTAGTACAAACCCCCTGCAAATTTATGGAGGTGCTTCATCCGTTTTCCCAATCCCGCGCTCGAATTGTGCATTCGTCAACTTCGACTCTGAGGCTCAACTGAAAGCTGCAACAGCACGTTTCCATGGCCAGCCTATCCGTCCCGACGATCCACGGTGCCCACGCCTTGTGTGTCGCATACGACGAAGGACGGATGACCTGAAGGCTGGCGTCGGAGCCCAGCGCGGTAGCGCCATGCATGTCAAATGGGTCAAGGAACAGAAGGCAAAGGCTAGGCGCAAAGGGCCGGACATGTTAGGCTTACTCGAAGATACGGGGAGGTCATCGTCACCTTCGTCAACCTCAGACAATGACAGCCTAGGGACTGGACAAGGATCTGGCTTGAGTCGCTCTGGTTCTTTCGCAAGTACGGACTCGGACATTTTGTCACGCTACTTCCCTCAACGATATTTTATTCTAAAATCACTGACCCAGGTGACATGTGCTGTCCAGTTTGAATGCGATTTTATTCAGAACTGACTCTTCGACAGTACGACCTGGATCTGAGCGTTCAGAAAAACTTCTGGGCCACGCAGCGACACAATGAGGAAATTCTAGATCAGGCATATCGCACTAGCAAAGACGTATTTCTCATTTTTAGTGTTAATAAGAGCGGAGAGTTCTACGGATACGCTCGGTTCATCCCTCTTTTCCTCCCCTTCTTCATGGTCTGATCTCCTCATAGGATGACAGGCCCAATTTTGCAGGGAGAAGTCCGAGTGTCTTGGGCGTCTCGTTCTACTTCTCCCGTTCCGCCTCCTCGAGTGCCCGCAGTACGCGACGAGAATGTAAACGTGTCCACATCCACCCCTGAAGGTACGAAACGACTGGATTCGCGCTATATTCTACTCCCCGAGGAGCAACGTGTTGTCGAAGATTCCCCTCAATCTATCTCTCCCTCACGGGAAGAAATATCGAATGCGAAGGCCCAAGCGTCCTCTGCACCAGCAGAACTACGTGAACCGCACCAGAGGCTCTCCCACCCGGCGCCGAGTCTACCGCGTACAATCATTCCTCTACAGTCATCACCTTTTGAGCTTAATGCTGATGCGCCATATCAAGCTATGAAAGATTTTTCTGCTCAAAGCGTTCACCAGGCCGTGGATCACCTTGCATTCTCGGCGCGTGAGAGTGTCCCCGAGCCTCCTGTAGACTCAAGTCTTCGAACGGTCACTGCAGAGCCAACAAAAGAGGGCTACGAGCCAGAAGTTGCTTTGGATGTGGTATGGGGCAGGCCGTTCAGTGTAAATTGGATCCGAACAGAGCGCCTGCCCTTCTTCCGTACACGGCATTTACGAAACCCGTGGAACCATGGCCGTGAAGTGAAGGTGTCACGCGATGGTACGGAGCTCGAACCAAGCATTGGACAGCAATTACTGGAGGAGTGGGACAAGCCCCCGCCGACGCCACCCGATGTTTCAACGGCCTCTTCACACACTACGCAGCGACGTCGCGGTTCGAAGGCTGCATAAAGTTCGCTCTAACCTCGCTTCGAGAAACTAATATCCTCACACACCTGCCATCTTTTCCATATCCAAGCAGTTAATCACCCGCCACTATCTCGATCCTCTCAAGTCAGCTTGTTCTCTTCCTGGATTAATGATCGGCAGGACCTCTTGTATATTCACGGCACATGAAACGATATTGTCACTCCTTTGTTTGGTTTTTGGCTCTTCAGTTTCTGTCGCTTGCACGTCGCTATTTGTCGCATATAGCTGATCAGCTTTCACATTAGTTTTGCTGAATTTTCGACTCCATTCCCATCTGACGATCTATTGTTTTCGCCTCGAAGTACTGTACCCCTAGTAGGGCTTCTGCCACGATGCTGGATAAAAATGTAACCCCCTCGTATTACTGACACTATACACGACGCAAAGTAGTGCATAGGACCTGCGTAAATATTGACTGCGCATTTTGGCCCAACGAGAGATGACCAGATGGCCCGCACGTTAGCATTCTAACGTCTCTTGTTCACTTTCGCCCCTCCACTGGTGCCATGTATCTTCAATCCCACCGGACACGCTATCAGTAGGACTCACATGCTTTAACTTGCTGCCCTAAGGCATAGAGATAGCAAATAATTCAACTTTGTTTCTGTGCATTCGCGTTCTGCGTCTAGGCAGGTCCCGGGGCGGCAGACGTTTGTGGCGGCTACGGACACGACCGTGACGAATCGGCGTAGCGTTCCCACGTGGTATTTGGTAGTACCGATAACGATGACTATAAAAGCAATGGTACTCGTCATGGTGATTGCACGCTGTCTTCCACGCCCGCCCCTCCGACCCATGTGATGCTGACTATCACCACGGCTACAGCCTAGATTCAAGGACACCCCCTAATTACCTTGGGATCAATCAGCCTTTGATCATTGTGACCACCCTGGGCACTTGTCCTCTCAAGGTCAAACAAGGTCCGAATGTAGAGCGGATCCAGTGATCATGAAATGTGTCCATCGCGTAAACTTATATGGCCATACTGGACCGGAAGTCCTATAGAGGGCAGCACATGGAAACGACAGGTCTGAAACGGAAGCAGAGCTGGCAGCACAAACATGGAATCGAAGCGGCGAGAGCTTGAAAAGACAATCGAAAGGGACTTACTGCGTGCGATATGGGCGACGAGGGCTGGGCATAGACTGTATACGAAAGGACAAATATTCGGAGTGATAGGAATGGGTTTGCTGTGATTCTATGACATCCTGCAGCAGCTGCGGGTGGCGTGGCGAACCAGTGAACTGTCACGGTCTTGGCGATAACGGGTACCTTGACTTTTCCTATAAACAATTCTAGTGAGGGCGGCTAACTCATGTATTTTGATACGAAAGGTAACTTGTTCACACGATCATGGCACGTTGCTTTACCATAGACGTAGATACAGACTCAGAGGAAGCGATAAGGAAATTTATCTTTATAATCGGCACATTTGACATTTGTCCTTCCACACGCATGCACGTGCGCACACATAAAACAAGTTTAGATAATCGACGATCGTTCCACTTCCCTCCAGCACGCTTAGCAGCACATCTCGCAAGGGCAGCCTGTAGTAAGCAAGGTAGTTTTATTGAGACAAGAGGGATGTAGAGGTAGGAAGGCCTTACAGATGATATCTGCGGCACACTCGCAGCAACCCTGAACAGAGAATCGTCAATGATCGAGCATCCGCGCAGAGGATGAAGAGAGAAAAGAATGGAATGGAGAATTCGAAGGAATAGAAAAAGACAAGGCGAAATGGTAGCGAGGATGAGGAGAGGCAATGGTAAGACGGACCTTGCAGCATTCTATAGGAAGCCAAGCGCGCGCGCGGGTTGTCAGATTACGTGCATTTATTTTATATTGATTTACGAAACAAAATACGTACCGAAGCATAAGAAACATTCCACCGCCCCAAGGAAGCAGTCCTGTCGGTCAACACATGAGGAAAATGGGGTCAGCATGCGATGGTAAGGCGACGAGAGCGAGGCGCGGGATAGGTGCATATTATGGAGTAAGTGAGGAACACATTGTGTAGTGACATACACGGGCAGCTCCTCCTCCGCGGAGACGATGAGCCTTCTTTTGCTGTTGGCTATTCGCGGGGTTCATAGCGTCTTTTTTTTAGTCTTCAGCACGATCATTTCCCCTCACCCGTACAACCGCTTAACACGTACCCATCTGAATGGACTGCTGGGGCTGAGAAGAAGTGAGCTTAGCGGACTTGGGGGCTTCCATTTCGTTGGTTGATTGTGGATGAAAGAAAAGGTTACTCCTGTGGTGGAGGATAGAAGGGAGTATGCGAGGGCACGGGAAAGGAAGTAATTGGGGTTTTATAGGGCTCTCACTGATAAGGCAGGCACTGATACGCCCAACGCCTTGCCCGTCGGCACGTCATTCGAGGAAACCCGTGACCCTGAATTATTATTGTTCATTAAGAAGTCCGATCGAGCCTGAGAGATGAACTCACCAGCAGAGGTCTCGACTATTGGCAAGTCCCGAAGCTACAAAAGAAGCCCCGTTGTGATAGTTACGAGTACACCAAAGAACACCTTCAGACGGGGTTACAGTACTGTACAGCAAGCTGAATTAGCAGCTATGGGAATGCCGTACGGCGTACGCGATAGCCATTGCTATGACTAGAAGTGAGGTGAGGTCACGCGTGAGGTGTTCGGCGCTGACGGGCCGCGGTACCGTCAGCGCTAGCATGAATGCTTCTCAACAGGAATTTGGAGAGGGTATGTTGAGTCGGCAAATAGTGTGAGTGTGCGATGAGGCTCCCTTTTAAGCTGACTGTACTGATGTCTTTTATGACTCGGGAACGGCAAGGCGACAGATTTCGACAGAATTCACCTTTTGTATCCTTTCCCAGCAACTTACATAACTCCCGTTTCAACCGTGCAAGTGTCACGTAATCCTCCCTGCTCATGTACAATTCTCGGACTACTCAGCCATGACTTACTCGAGGCTGAGCACTCTTGATAGCGATGATCCTGAAGAAAGTGAAAACGATTATGATTATCGTACCCCTCTCGATAAGACTATAGACAGGATTGGGATGGGTACGCCCTCTCTTCTGTCCAACCACTGTCTGAATCCTGACTCGACTGCCCTCTCCCTAGGCACTTATCAGTGGACGCTCGTCTCACTCTGTGGTTTCGGTGAGTGGTATTTCTCTTTATCCATTCCCTGGATCATAGAGCAGTGCGTTTTGTTCAAGGTTGGATGGCCGATAATGTAAGCTCGATTCTACAACTCCACCATTTCCGCTTTAGCGCGATGTTAGATGTGGATGCAAGGTATAGCCATCATACTCCCCCGTGTGCAACGGCATTTTGCACGTAGGTCTTGATCGTATCCGCAACCTGGACCATCTAATGAGGTTCATTTATATGCGCATGGTGGCCCTTCCTCCCAACGTTTTGTCCAGTTCCTGACAACCAAATCGGTATCTTATCTTCGTCTATGTTTGCTGGCATGATGTTTGGAGCCGTGGGCTGGGGAACTTGTGCGTCACTTGGCCTGTATGCGACCAAACAAAGGCTCAACTTTCTTCCCACAGACTCCGATCTCATGGGTCGCATCCCAGCATTTAATGCTACTCTGTTTTTAACAGCAGTTTTTGGCATTTCTGCCTCCTTGGCTACCACATTTCCCATCCTTTGCACTGCCCTATTCTTCCTTGGTAGCGCTCTCGGGGTACGTTGTATTCCTAGTATGTCTCCTTGTTTCCGCAGTTGACGCTTGACAGGGTTCAATGCCTACAGACGGCACAATTTTACTAGAAAATGTACCTCGTGGAAAAGAGTATCTTGTCACCGCCCTCTCTGTATTCTGCTCCTTCGGTGCAGTTCTTGCTGCATTTGTAGCCATAGTGATTATACCCGATAATTCCTGCGAGCCTCTGCCCGCCCCTTGTGACTTGGATAGAAATCTCGGTTGGAAATACGAGCTGGCTGCTCTCGGCGTCATCGTATGTGCTCTTCTCTCTTTGCGTCGGCTTCATTTGCTTATTGACGTGGTTAAAGACATTAACGATGTTCATCGCACGGATTGTTTTCTTCCGACTCCACGAGTCACCACGTTACTTGGTGCAAGCAGGGCGCCCAGAAGATGCTCTCGAGTCGCTCCGAATGATCTCAAAATTTAACGGTTCAGAGCTCGAACTAGATCTTAAGGATGTCGAAGACCGTATCCACGTCCCACCTGGACACAAGCCGTGTTCGGCGGCTCGCTCTGAGAGCAGTCCCACATCATTGTTGTTTGAGGCGGACGCCGAGATCTCGAGCTCGTCGATTGGGATCAAAGCACCGTCAAGTCGATCCAATTCGGCAACTCCGCTCAGCTCAGAGCCATCCGACGCTGCGGAAGGTGCACCTTTCATCAATGATTACTCTGCTACTGGTGAGTCCAGGGCACCCCTCATTGCACATGTCATCGCTTCTGCGACTGAGCATCACTCGTTTTCATATAACACTACCCCAGCCTCACGGCACAATTCTAATCAGGACATCTCTCCTCCACCCAAGGACGAGGATATTCCCGATGATGATATCGGTGTACCACCCGCTCACCTGCTTCTGCCCCGTGCTCGGCGTCCTCGCGCACGGAGCGAATCTTCGGTGCGCTCGTCGTTGTATGAGGTCGCTGACTGCGCGTATTGGGCACTTCCACGGAGCATCAGACGCCCCGTGCGCACCTGGTTCCACCGCTTCACGATGGTTCTCGAACCTGAGTGGCGACGAACAACCCTACTTGTGTGGGCCGTGTGGTATTGCGCAGCACTTGGGTTCACTATGTTCAACGTGTATCTGCCCAAGCTACTCGAAACGCGTCGAGCTGCGAATCCCGGGGATACAAAATCACTCGACAGGACCCTCTGGGAGGTCGTCATTTTCACCATTGGAGGGTGTCCGGGCGCCATTGTGGGTCCCGCTTGGCGGGCTGCGCTTTATCCTCGCTGTCAACCCGATCGCTGACCATGAGCTGGCAATAAGTTGGGCGCATGGTTGATAGAGCTGCCAAGACTTGGCAGGAGGTTGTCTCTCGCGGGGAGCACATTATCAACAGCACTGCTTTGTGTCATTTTTGCGCTTGCGCAAAATCCGTTCGTTATCACCGCAAGCACCGTAGGAATCAGCTTGAGCGCGACGGTTCGTAGCAATTCATTTTTAGCAAGTGGCTGTACTCAGCGCCCACTCATTGCAGACCATGTGGGCTGTACTATCTGGGTACGTTTAGAGGTTTGCTAGCCGTTGATGACGACTGCCGACGCTTACGCGTTTTGCCCCAATAAGCTGGACACCCGAGATATTTGTCACGAAGAGTGAGTATTAATTTACTGAATCTCTGTACTCAAGTTGATTACTTCTTTTAACCGTCAGTCCGAGGAACGGCCTGTGGCACAGCCCTTGCACTTTCCCGAATGTACGTCGCTGAACGCGCTATGCTCTTCTGTGGTATAATTTGACTCCATTAACTGATAGAGGCGGGATGATTGCGCCCATGGTGGGGGGCACATTGCTCATGATTAACCCAGCCTTCCCGGTGTTAACGAGTGCCGTGGTGTTCGCGTTGGGGGGTTTCTGTGTGCTGTTGCTCAAGGAGAACAATAGCAGTGGCATGGGCAAAGGTGGCCGGGCGGCCATGATACATTAGCGATTGTCGTATGCGCGATCATAGAGGAATCTTTGAATTGTAATGCTTGCCCAAAGTGAGGATAGATTTTCATTATGATCTACTTGTCTTCGGCCCCAACAATTGAGACGTGTGTCGCAGTCAGGGGAAGCAAGCATAAAAAAACAATAAAGAATTTTTCTTATTTGCCGGACTCAGCTCAGCTCAAACACCTGAGCCCAATTGGTTCGGCCTCTCTGCGGAATCAATGTACGGCTGCTCCCGTTCCCGGAACCGGAGCCGACACCGCATCTAGTCACCCACGAGTGCCTGTGCAACGCGCTGCGGATGGAGATCGTACCTAGAAACAGTCTTGCTCGTCACAAAGCTGCCGCGGTGGCGTTATTCCCGTGGATACACCTATAGAGGGATTGCATTCCGTGCGCATACAATACCATCCGAGAGGGGCCCAAGTGGCGCGATCTGGCGGCGATGGCTCCATTCTTGACTTTGCAGGGTAAGGACGACGGTGGTCGGCCTGGGTTCAGTCTTGTCCTTTCTTCTGCAGGACTGGTCACGGAGGGTCGTCCGTTCGGGTGGCGTTCGGGGTTTTTTGAAATTGTTGTACTAGTAGGAGGTCGCGAGAGTCTTCGGCGCTCAAGTGGTTTGATAATGGCGCTGATGCTGAAGCGCGCGCTGTGGGATAATTCGTTTTAGGTTCGGTAGAGGTGTTGTACGTCCCATGGAGGCTGTTCCGCCGGGGCACTGTATCGCATATAGGGGAGGTCCAAGGCACGTTTAATGGTTCCGATGTCAACTTCAGGACCTTGTGCTGTACTCCGATCCTGGCCCCGTTTAGTATTTATTTTGAACCGGCGCTCGCGCAGATGTCGGGAGGGCGCGCGTCGCGCGACCGGTCGCTCTCGACCGTGACGCGAGACGACGTCCCCGCATCGTCTAGGGAGTACAGTACTGTACAACTGACTCACGTCGTCCTTGTCCATCCGCACGT
>QFDW01000412.1:0-19161 GCA_003315895.1 Lactifluus rugatus | reverse complement strand
TTGAACTAGCGGGAGACAAGGCCACGTTCAACATGAACCAAATGTTTTGCCTGTCAGAATATCGAGACCCTTACCTGCGACGTGCGCGTGAGCTCAACACCACCTGTTCCAACGAGCTCGACGCGATCGCGATCCCGCTCATGCAGACTTACGGCAATCTTCCCGTGAACAGAGGGCTCTCCGTCCTTGTAGCAAGAGAGCCAGATGTTCTCTGAGGGAATGAGGCCAGCATGAACCTCTGAAAGCACTGTTGTAAAATCATCTTGGATGGTTGCAGCAGGCAGTGTTACTGGTGAAGGCATCGCAACCATGTATAAGCCGTGTTAAGCCTATGGGGAAATTACTGGGGCCAAGAGGCCCAGCCGTGCGTCAAGCTGGTCAATAACTTACAGCAGTTGCAAAACACGCCTATTCTAAAACACGCCTATTCTATTCGCTTCCGTGACTCTGAGTCACTTACTACCGCGCAACGGGTTCTTGGTTTTAAAAATTTCAAAAAGTTACCACCCAACAAAGTCCTTACGCTATGGCACCAGGTTGACGCATCCTTGATGGCCAAATCCTGTACGGTGTGTCGTATACGAATGTATTTTTAGGAAGTAAAAATCTGTTGCTGTGCAGCTGTGGTGATGCCCGTAATGTTGATTTTATACTCCCAGGACAGGGGACTCGTGCAACTATCTAGGGGTCCGTCCATGATTCGTTATTTGTTGGGCTTGTACCTAGCAACAACGAATTCGTGTTAAGTCGGGTAGAGTTTCGACAGCTCTTTCAATTGAGGTTTAGGTTCTGGAATGGAACACACATTTGATTTCGCCGGACCCGTGATAAGATTGACCCATCTGGTGTCTTTCTCCGGATCGCGGCGGTCTGTATCAGTAAAAACAACTAGATAATTACTTGGGCGACACGTAGTTTGCGCCTCTAAATTGGAGTGGATAACCCGGCCAGGTGAGCTGTCGGAGCCCGTCGGGTCCGTTGGATGTCCTTTGCCAGAAAGCGTCCAGGGGAGAGAGGGTGAGATACACAGGATGAATCAAGAAGAGTAGAGTAGATCAGGATAGAGTGGGAGAACCACCGGTGTTTTGGAGGAGAGAGATACGCGGTCTTTCAAGCAGGCTCAAACACTACGACGCCCACGCCCAACCTGTAACACGTAACGCGCAACCAGAAAGACATCAGGCGGAATGGTGCATAAATTAGGTAGGTGTGCATAAACATAAGATGTTTCATGTATGACTGTATGGTCGCAGCTACGAGGCTATGTTCACTCAGTCAGCGTCGTTGTTGGGTGGGCTCCATACAAGCGCTACGTACCCGTCGTCTACCAGCCAAGAAGCCGATAGAACAGGGCTTTCGAGAGCCACATTCCGAAAAACAAAAAAACGACTGCAATGGCGATCCGTATTGTCTTCACAGTGCCTGGGGAAAACGATCGAGTCATGCGTTCAGCAGAGGAAGAAAGCCCGGATGCCATGGAACTGAAAGTATTGGTCTGGGTCGTACCAGAAAGGTCTAAGCTGTGGAAAGCAAAACTTAGAAAATGCAACGAACTGTTTCGTCAAGGACTAAATTCTGGCGCTCCGCATCGTCGTAGATGTCAGTGGTAACCTACGATGTCTCAATGGGTCAGACACCAACAATTTATGAATTATGGCGCCGAGACTCACTCCGCGGAGAGTGCGGATCTTGGAGTGGAGTTCATCCAGTCGTTGATCATTCTGAGCCTCGTAAGTGTCCTCCTGGGATCGTGAGCTCGACATGATGGCTAGTTGTAAGGAACGGGATGAATGGAGGTCTACAATTATTTTACAGTAAATGCCACAGCAGCATCGGAAACCTTAGACTGAGGTTGGGTTCAAGAAGCCAAGCCACGACATGGATATCCACATAGTTACAGATATACACAACAGTCATAGTCCGTTTTATTAAAGACAAATAACACATGATCTCTCGAGAATATCAGCGCAAACTACTCGAACGTCCACGAGATTCACTTATAAGCGTTGGTGGGTTCAGCACGTCATCTCCTCCACTAATGTAGTACGCCGAAATGTAGTCAAAATCGTCTTCCAGTGGGCGCTCTTGTGATTTAGATAGAGAAGGCCCCGGTGGTTGCACACTCGGTAGTGATGACGTTGAACCAGAACCAATTGTGCCGGACGCAATCCGAGCTGCGTATGGAGAAGGTGAGGGCCGCATTTCCCGCTTTTTGACAGACAAGGGACTTGTTTCAGGAGTGCTAGTGACGGGTTCAGACATCTTGCGGGGTACGGGCCGTCGGAAAGCAGCAGCCGAGATCGTGCGGGCCCCCGAAGAAGGAAACGGTGGTGTCCTGCCAGGAGAAGACACGGCCGGTGGCTGAGGAAGAGGGCGTTGCGGACTGACCGAGCTCGTGCTAGACTGAAATTCGGGTGGTGTGCGGAATGGCGTGTTACCCGTACTGGATAATGAGGGAGGAGACGAAGGCGGAAGCGTAATGCTTGGAGGTGGAAATACTTGCTGCATTGGCGAGGATGGGGCTGATGTCACAGGTGGAGATGAGGGAGCGTTATTTGATGAGGGTTGGTCTGTAGAGCTTCGAGGGGTTGTAGGGGATCCTGGAGTACGGCCGGCGCGCGAACGTGAGAACGGTGAAGGGTGAGTACTCTCGGAGCTGGACCGAGGAGAAGAATGTATCGCCGGGGGGACTGCTAGCGGTATGGGAGATGACGGCTCCACCGGCGGGTCTCCTGTCGGAGGCGGACTGTACATCAACGCGTCCATCTCGCGTGAAACTTCACGTGCGGCAGCGGCATTCAACGCGCGCTCATCCTCTGGCTCAACTTCGGCGTAGGGTGGCGACGGGATACGGTCTTGTGATGGTGAAGCTTGAGGCGACACGGGCGACGATGCCAACGGAGATTGTAGAGGGTAATTCTGTGGGTCAGATTCGCTTGATATTTGTGTAGATTCCGCGCCAGGTGATAGCCGTGGAATCTGGATGGGACGTGACCAGAAGCGTACCCTCCTCTCGCTCTGAGGCGGTTCCATATACGCCAACTGGCTCTCTTCTTCCTCCTCACCTGCATTTTCCGGGACATAGGAAGGCCCAGAGTTGTATACTCCGGGGTCATAGCTTCCGTAAAGGCCTGCTTGGGGCCTGGTCGGAGGCGCTGCGCCAGGCGGGGGCGCGGGGGGTGGTGTGTGAACGCCTTCGATGGCCTCATAACTTGGTGCAGGATCGCTGACATCTCCGGTGAGAGCCTGCTCCACCTCTTCGGCGAAAGAGGATTTTGAACCATCCTGGGGGTCCGGAATTATAGAACCTTTCCGCTTGCCCTTGACAGGGAATGTTGCAAAACGCCCACCAGGGGCGGCAACAGATCCAATTCGCGATGAAGATGACAAATCGTCTCGTACGGATGTGTTGGAAAATGGTGGAGGTGGACTCTGTGGCGCATTGAAGGTTTGAGAGCGGTGTTGGTCTGACTGAGGTGGCGGGATACCGAGCTCATCTGCCTGAGCAGCTGTCGGTGGATTGTCATTGCTTCTTCGTTCTGCTAGCGAAGGCGATCCGGAAGGGTCCCGGCTATATTGCGCGCGATGCTGTGAGGGCCCGTCACCGTCGCCGCCCAGGCTTACTGCGGATTCTTTGTCGGAAACTGCTAGCATGAGATTACGATAGCCATCTTGATTAATGACTACTTGCGAAGAGAGCACGCGGTCAGGCGGAACGGAGGTATCAAATAGGACCTCCCCGAGTGCAGACAGCGCATCGGCGACATACTGCTCAGTACGGGGATGGCCTGTGTAGAACGGGCGAGCCGAGCCCGGCTCTGTCTCCAGCTGAGGAAGCTCCGTCATAATGAGCTTGCCCGCTTCGGCAATAATCTAAGCCTGCGAATGAGAGGTGGACAGCATATATGGGGTCAACACGCACCAGGCCCTTCCGACAGCATTCCTGCAACCCGCCGAATTTAAGTGTCATCCATGACTTTGCCGCGGTACGTTTCAGGTCGCCTAGCTTCGCCTCTTCTGTCATGATTTCTGAATCGTGTTCGCGAATCTCGTCGCGCAAGCGCGTGAGCAGTTCAGATTGTGCTGATGTATTCTTGTGTTGTGGGTCCATTCTGGTGAGTTTACGCTCGGCAGAATCGGCCTTGGAAGCCACGTTTTTGCGACGGTGCTTAATTGCATCAAGTTTCTCCTCCTGGGTCCGAACGGCTTTCATATGTTCCCGAATGCTCTGCTCTTGAGAAGCATATTGGCTAAGGGAAGAAGAGAATTCCAGAAGGATCTTGGTAGACCCGCCGAGTGTATCCTGGGAGACACTTCAGAGAGGGTGGAGTATTCACAAAAGGGCACATACCGACAAATCTTCCCCTTCTCCAAGCCCCCATTGACGCAAGGCCACCGATGCCTGGACGAAATCTCCGCTCAGCCTTGCGAGCCTTACAAATGTGAGGTCAGAACGAGCAAAGACCCGGTGTTAACATATCATAAAAGAAGATGAAAGGTGGAATGATCATCACAGACGGCACAGCACTTCTTCTTTCCCCTCTGAGAATAATGAATAAACTAAATCAATATGCTTACGATCTGACTATAGCCTTTTCAGCAGTGATGAGGTCCTGAAGTGGCCGCAAGTCTTTGTTTCCCGCCAAAGCAGGGATTGTAGAATTATGGGCAAGTTTCGTTGCTGCGGACTTGAACATTGTAGAGAGAGTGGAGTTGCAATGTGGTGCATCGCATCGCTCACTGCCTGACACGCAGGCAATTCGGCCGGGCCGTGGTCGGGCAACGGGCAACGGGCAACGGTGACCACCCCGACCCACCCGACAACAGCACACATCCAGTACATGTACATTCGCGGCATCATATCTCAGTATAAAATTACAATGCGGACAAAAACATCTTCACAGAGAACCTTCCCCAGCTCATGCATCACTTCCGTTCTACAGTGCTGACTTTGTATTCAATGACTTGACGAATTCCAGGGCGAGGGTGGGGCTACGTGTGCAAGTGTTGAGAGGCTCACATTCTCAAGGTGTGAGAACTGACGACCCCATACCTATCACTAGGGGAAACGGGCAGTTTCTTGTCGACAAGTTTCCCACCCTTCGCGAAAACGAAATGCCCACGCTTTGTCTTCCCTGATGCGTCCTTCGCACCGAGCGCAGCGATGAGAACACGATCAGGATCAGACAAAAGTGGATAAGGGAATTCCTTCTGTATGCGGGAAATTAGAGCTTCAAGCGGTGTATTATGCTGTCTTAGTGCCATGCCTTAAGCTGCCATTTCTTCTGAGCCTCGGGTTTGTCGTGACTGAGACAGTATACAGTAAAGCCGTGTTCTGTGAAGTCAGGATAGATATCACGGAACCCGCATGCTTGGGTAGTACAGCCAGCTGTGCAACCGGTCAGTGGGCTGGTCCGCTGACTCGAAGGGGTGGCAATAGCGGAGGACGCACGGGTGTCGGCCTTGGGAATGGAGAAAAGGATTGCACCTTTCTCCTCAGTGAGTTTAGCTATATCAACATCTTCGCCCTGTTCGTTCTTCAGAACATACGACGGAAGGCCGTCTCCGATGTTAATAGGTGTAAGTACCGGGATCTGAACGGTAGGGGATTCGACGGCCTAGCGGAGCTAGTACTCAACCCGGCGTACTAGTACATGATAAGCCTCACTTACTGCCGTGGTGTCCGTGGTGTCAGTCGCAGCTGTAGTAGCAGCATTCGCAGCGAGACGTGCGGATCGTCTTGGTTGAGACATTGTCCTTGCTAAACCTGGGAGCGCAATACTAATCATTAATCATCGCGTGTCGCATAACTTAGATGGCGTGCGCGCAGTCAAAACACCGGATCGGACCGAAGAGCGAGTACACCACAGATAGTGAAAAAAAAAAAGACAATACAAAGGCTAGCAAAACATTGCAAAATAGAAACCCAGTAGAGCTGTAGGTAGTACAACACAGCACAGATAGCAGCGGACAAAAATGATGCAACATGCACAAGTTCCGTTCCTGGACGGGGTAAGGGGTCCTGCAATGTCATAGATAACTCAATCCATCAAAAGGGTGTAGCGTCGTCGGGGTCGGGGACAAAAAGCATTCAAAACATCATAAAATCAGGTGGCCTGCGAAGCGGTTGATATATCAGATACAAAATCGAAGCCAGGATAACGACAATCACCTGTGCAGCTGCTGCTTCAGCTTCGGGTTCCTCTGCAATCGGCGCGGCAGCTTGTGCCACAGGATCATTCTTCTTCTCAGCATCAGCCTGCACATGCATAGAAGGGAAGCCATCATCAAAAAAAAGGAGACGATAACTATTATATGTTCAGACCTTCGACACGGGCTTGCGGCTCCCTGCGCGAGAGGCAGGCTTCGCCGCGGCCTTGGAAGCGGGCTTCCCACTAACTTCCGAGGTAATAGCAGCTTTGGATACCGGCTTAGCATTTGTTTCGGTGGCTGCAGCTTTGGATGCAGGCTTTGCGACAGCCTTGGAAGGGGGTTTGGTAGCAGATTTGGTAGTAGACTTGGATGCGGCCTGAGAATCAGGTTTGGCCTGCATGTGCGATTAACTTGGGAATCCAATATAAGAACGGAAATGCACCTTCTTAGCGGGCGGTGGGGCATCCTCCCCGTTCAGAGCAGGTTGTGTTTGCTCAGCATCTTTCTCATCCGCGGTACGTTTCTTGCCGCGAGCTGCAGGTTTTGGTTTTTCAGTGTTGCCATGCTTGTTGCTGGAATCTCCCCCTTCCTCGCCAGCTTTGGGTTTCTTGGAGCGTGGCTTGGCTGGGGCCCTCTTCGGCGGGGGCTCTGGTTTGACCTGGTCTTTGATGCGGGAAGAGCGACGAGGCTCGTAAGCATCTGTTGTAGTAGCAGCTCCTCTGCGGGCCATACAGATTTGAGTGCGGAGGGGAAAATGGGGGATGGTGGGGATGAAAGAGAGGCGAGCTGGGCAGTGGAACCTTGTTTAACGTGAAACCTTGTGAGTTCCCTTTCCTGGAAAGGCAAACACGATCAACAGAAACAATGTCACATGATCACAACTGCTCACGGGATCTAATCGCCGGCGGCCCGGCGATATGCTCCGTAAAGTTGTTCCTCCCGGCGTCAGTCTCGCCTTTGCGACGCTAGACACTTACACCAAAAGTGACGCCCACGTAACTAACCAACTGTAAATGCACCGCATTATGACACTTTATACAACACGATGTTCAATTTGGTATCCAACCACTTGACTCGTACTTGTATCCGAGATCGTGCTTCGGGGGCACACCGCCTGGAAAAGCCCGCGTTCTCTGACTGATAGATTGGAGGCGGTGCAAAGATATCACGGCGCCGACACAGAACAGCCCTCGACATAATCATTTCCTAGGTATCATGATCACAATAATCGCTGTGGATATGACCTTTTACTATAACAAACAAAATTCCATTTGGATGCCACGTGGTTTGCCTTGTGACTGCCGATACCGTGGCGAGAGTACAGTATCCTCGAAGTTTGGCTGTACTAACCTGGCTCAACTCACCTGTGGTGACAGGCTTGACTCAATCTTTTTATCTCTCATGTTCAAGATATACAGTATCGTGCTAGTGAGTCACTTGATCACATTCAACAATTCCAGCGCCCCAGCGCCGTACAGCCTACAGTAAGCGATGTATGTTATCTTTTCCTGCCGCTGGTTTACTTCAGCCGGTCGCATGTAGCTCGTGGGGATCCATGCATCCTAGGATTGTTAGCCTTTTGTGGAGTCGGAATGTGCTCTGTCCGCTCCTGTGAGTCCTGTGTGGCAACAGCGAGGAAACGTGGGTGGTGAATGGGGTAAAGTATCTCTAGTGTTTTCCAACACCGGTCCTTGGCAATATCCTCCGCTACCTCCGGCTTTTGATGCTGACGTGACTTGGAAATGAATGACTAGGCGGTTTCACGACCATCTGCCCTGCGCATAAATGGCTTCGTGGGCTTCCCGACAACTGCACTTGCACATTTGCACTATGCCACCTCCTAACATTATTCTCTACGACGTCCCGTCTGCAACCCCGGAAGCATGGGCCCCTAATATTTGGCGAATACGGTAAAGCGTTTTAGTACCATCATTTACTTCGTCGGCCTCACGTTTTGCCTTCTCTCAGGTTTGTGCTCAATTACAAGCGTTTGCCTTACCGGACGGTTTGGGTTGAATATCAGAATGTGGAACGGACCTTACACTCCATTGGTGCCCCTCCCACTTCTACTGGACGAGATGGTCGGCCTGTCTACGCTCTCCCTGCTATCTCGGTGCCTCAGCGGCCGTCCGAGTCACCCATAGTACTCTCCTCTGCCAACGTCATCGTTGAGTACCTAGAAACAGCATTTCCCGCAAGGCCAGTGTTCCCGGAAGGATCCAGAGCGCTCCAAGTTACCTTTGTGCATTACCTAAATGACGTGGTGGCAAAGCCGCTCCTTGCCATTATGATCCCCCTTAGCCACATGCGGCTCCCCGAGCGTGTACAGGCTCATTTCCGCGGACCTTCCACAGCGGGGATGTCTGGATACCTTGCACCGGGACCCCAGCGCGAGCAAGCGTGGCTAGCGGTGAAAGAGAAGTTTGACTTCCTCGCAGGCCTGCTTGACAAGAACAGCGGTGCTGATGGGGACGGTGTCGTTGCTATGGGCCGCGAACTTTCGTATGCAGACTTTGCTATATGTTCGCTGCTTCTTTGGATCGAACGTGTCTCACCACACGATGGATGGCAGCGGATGAGACAATGGAGCGGTGGGCGCTGGGTGCGATTGTGGGATCGGTGCAGAGATTACATGGACGTCCTTTAATTGAGCGGTGTTGTCACAGCTCTTAATATTTTATATTTACTCTACTGCTGCGTATTTAAATCAAAGGGGATATGTTTATTCGTCGTTCTAGATATTTATGGGCGAAGTGATGATGAATCGATGCGGATAATTTATGTGTCAAGCTATGGGCGCCTCTTCATTCATTCCTCAACGACATGGCCTCACCCACTTCATCTTGTGCCCCTTCTTCCTCCGCGGTGACAATTCCGACCCCAGGCAAATCAATTCTCAAACGTCCCCCACCTACTCAACAGTCCTTTTTCTCTCGCATCTCGAAATTTCTTCCTACCCAAAGCCAGCCTCAAGTCACCGCGGGCGATGAAACCAGGACCCTGAGACGGGCCCACTTTATCCTCCCCGAGCTAGTCACTGTCTACCCAATATCTGCTGCGAATCCACCTTCAACACCTACACTTAAGGACGAGAAGAGGTCCATAGAACAGCGCGAGGCAGAGCGCCGCTGGCGCGTCGTACGAGGCAACTCTGTAAGCCAAGGTGGCGACCCCGACGAGTGGTGGAGCCTTGAGAAAGTCGAATCGTTCTACAGAGAGTGCTGTGCGAGCCGAGATGATCCTCCCTCGGCAGAGGTCTCTGCTGCATTCAAGGTAATCCAAAGCCCATAATCCTTTCCGTGTCTGATTATCAGCCAGAATTCCTCCAGGACATCTCCACGCACTATTGACTTCTCCGGCATCCAGTTGAACCCTACTTCAGCGGCGATACTCTCTGACGTGTTTACGATTGAATGGGGATTACGCAGAGTGACTTTCAAGGAGTGTGGCTTAGACGACCGAGTCAGCGAGATACTCTTTTGCACGTCTCATCTTGCTGCTTGCTGATCGAGTATATAGATATTAAAACCAATCCTACACGCCCTTCTTATTCCGGGAACCCTCACCTATTTGTCCGTAGCTTCAAATCGACGCTTGAAAGCGCCAGCTTTCCGTTTGATCGGCGCTTTCATGATGAAGGTGTATAATCCCCACAATGATGTACCTACTGTGATTGTGGTCTAACGTCTTGCAGGCCCAAACCCTCCAATTTCTCGATCTTTCACAGAACTCTTTGGACAAACGCTCGATTGAATACATCGCGAATGGACTCCCTCAAGCTCCCTCACCCGGTCTGTCATCTCTCAAATTAGATGATTGTTTTCTCAAGCCGCAAGCACTGGAGGCGCTAGGTACGTTAGTGCGCAAGGCTTCCACTCGCGACTTAATTAACCAGAAAATAGCACACATGGTACGGACGTCCTCACTTCGAAACATCTCTTTGCGACACAACCGTATCAGCGCGGGGGGCGCAATCGCAATCGCATTGATGATCCGCGACTATCCGGATGTTGTTTCAGGCAGTATCACACCAGTATCCTCTGCGCCATCTACGCCACCCATGTCACCGGCAGTTGCTTCAGTGGCACAGCTCCCGAACAACACGGGCCAAGTCCCCCCTACTATGCCACCACGGCCGGGCGGCGTACTACCCCCTCCACGGCACCCAACGCAGACTCTCCAGCCAACCTACACTCCTTACATTCCACGAGCGCGCCGTGGCCCCTCTGTATCTGCAGCACCTATTGGGGACCCGCTTTCAGCTGCAGGACATCCGATCCCCATAATTACATCGTCCGCACAAGGTGGCGTGACAACGCGACATCCTATATCACCTCCAGGACCGCATGGCTTACATCAAGACCATGGGCCGAGTGCCGCGTTACTCGACAAGGTGAGGGCACTCGACGCCCTCCCACGGCTTGGCGCGCTTCGGACGCTAGACCTCCGAGGTAATGATATCAAAGTGAGCGTTCAATGCGTGACATTTGGATGCACCCGCTGAAGTGTTGCAGGCTGGGATCACGTACATTGCTCAAGTTCTAAAGCGCAACCGAACGCTGAAGGTGTTGAATGTTAGCGAGAACAAGCTAGAAGTAACCGGACTTGTGGCTATTGCCGAAGCATTGGTCCGTTTTAGCACAATGTATGAGCACCACGCTAATTTTAGCTCTCTTTAGAAATACAATTCTTGCCTCGAGACACTTGATTTGAGCAAGAACCCCTGCTGTGGGCCGGGGCTCGATGGGGTATCTACGATTCGCCGTCCTACTCAAGTTCTCTAACACAGGTTCCTAGGTTCAATCCTTGCGCACAGCATTCACCCTCAATACGGCGCTGAAACGATTATTCTTATCTTCAACAGGGCTCGTATCAGCAGGAGCCATCGCCTTAGCGGAGTTTCTTCCAGAATCGGTGTCATTGCTTCACCTCGACCTCACTATGAATACGTTGGACTTGGCGGGCGTTATGGCGCTTAGCTCCGGTTTGAAGGCGAACCATGTGATGCGTTGCCTGGATCTTAACATTCCACCAGATGATGAGGAAATGGCTCGGTACGTTCGCCGCGTTTACGTGTAGGCATTCAAAATAGACGCCACTTCGCAGGATGTGCCGTGATATCCTGAACACGTGCGTCCGCAATACTGAGGAAGCTGAACGGAACGCGCAGTCGTCCTCCGCAAATGGTACCAGTGGTCGAGGACAGGGAAAGGGTGTTTGGGGAATGATCGAGGAGAGCAAACTTGCCAAGACGTTCCGCAAAGACGATGACAAGAAGGTCGAGTCTTGCAGCCCTCGTAAAGCCCTGGAAAGGTTGCTTATCGAAGGGGGCGCACAGAATGAGGAGGAGACTATAGCACAGGCGCAACGCTGCAAAGATCAATTTGAAGAACTATTAGGTCGCTCTACACCTACAGCAGGGAGACGCTCGTCCGAAATTAAGTTAGATCCTGAGCTTATCGAGCGGGCGAAGGCGTTGCTACCCACCCTTGCGGAGATTATTCAAGCCTCTTTGGACTCGACTCGCATGGACGAACTCCTTAGCCTGAACAACGCGCTCATGTCTCTCCTGGCTCTCACCACTCCGAAGCCACGGATCAGTCTTCAGGGTCTGGGAATAGAGCTAAACGGGCTGGGAGAGGTCTGTGTTTATGGAGCCGGCAAAGTTAGCGCCTCTCCCGACAATCACGTTGTTACCCCAAGTGATGATACCGAGGAGCTCATTGACGACGATTCTCCGTCTACACCTCGGTTAGATAAAGGTAAAGGAAAGGCTTCCCCGGAGCCGGAAGTCGTCGAACCAGTGTTGAGCCCTCCTGGCTTCGAAGTATCGGACTCCGAGGAAGAAGAGGAGATAGAGCATGAAGCGACACAGGAAGAGGATGATCCTCGTTCACCCACTGACCGGTAAGCTAACGCTTACATGTTTGAGTATTGTTCTGACCGCAGTGTTTTGACCCATCAGCTCGAAGATCTGGGTCGCTGAGGAGGGAGAAATCTTCCGCAAAGGTAACAAGCTATTAGGTCCAGAAGAAATGGAGGGCGAATATGACGGAGAAGAGTTGCGGATTGAGGTGCGCGTGTCCCTTTCACATTCACTACCAGATTTACAAGTTATTCATCACGTAACGATTTTTAAGTTGCTCGAGGCCCAGGTGGAACGACCTCCTCCGCGGGCCTTCCTGGATGATCTATCGCTTGCACTAGATACGTCGACGATCACCAATCCAAGCTCCCCGACCCTAGAAGAGTCGCCAAAGCCTCTACCGTCGCCGTACTTCTCACGTCGAACTTCGCAGTCTTCCGTCACTTCGCCGATCCAGTCACCGGAGAGCGATGCACCACAGAGCCCAAGTTCGCCCTTGTCGCCGTCGTCTCCGCGGCCCCATATATCTCGGCATGACTCCCGATGAAGCGAATTGTCGCCGTCCAACTTCGGTCTCGTCGCGCCCGCTTTCATTCATACCCTCCCCTAGGATAAACTGCCACTTATCCTATCCTAGTAGAATTGCTCCGTCCACAGATCACAGAGATTAACTATTATCATCACCCCTTTCCCGCTTTTTCCGATATTGCATGCTGATATTCTGAAGACAGCGTTTATCATAAATCTTTTGTACTTGCGCTCGTTCCTTCCTTGCGCATTACATGACACTCATTTTTGGTTTTTGCCACATATGATGACGACGTCCACCATCCACCCAGCCGACTTGGTAAAACATTACCAGTCTTGTAACTTACAGCGACTCCCACTCTTTTAATCATCCGGCAACGACTATCGACTTTCTCAAACTTAACGTAAAAGAAATAAAAATAAAAACATATGAGTAGCCAAAGAAAGCAAAGATAAAGTGCAGACGTTCGAGGGATCAATGATCTGAACGCTGGCATTAACGCGCTCCAATATTGGAATAAACATACTGAAGTTTTTGCAGCCATCGTGGGCACTTCTGTCTATCAGTTGTGCACGCGAAGGACGACCTTACTCGTGTCCTTTAACACTCCGCTTTGGATGGTCCTGCAGGAAGGTAGCATAGTTCGCAGATGGCTCGACGATAGGTCCAGTAGCTCGCGCACACAGTGAAGAGGCAGTCAAGTGTGGAGGTGGGTGATCATAAGAGAAAAGGAACTCTGTACAGCGACACATTCCAGGACGAGAGCAGCCTACATCGTGAAGATACATATAATATCAACTACCTTGGTTGTATTTGCGCCAGTTTCAGCTATAATATGACGGTAAACTGCAGACGCCAGTCCGAAATCCCAACGGTGAAGCGCATGAGGGCAATTACTTTGACAACATCATCTGAATCGATCACGGTCATTATAAGGCAAAGAGGGAGGATGCGCATGCAAACGAGAAGTACATACCTTGACGAACTCTTCAAGATGAAAAAGGCAAGGAAAGAGGCGTTAGGAGACGTGGGGAGAGAAAAAGGGGGAAATCGATGCGAACCGTCATAATTAATCTGCCCGTCTCCGTCAATGTCAGCCTCACGGATCATCTCATCGACCTCATAATCCGTGAGTTTCTCGCCTATACGCAAAAGCCATCACTGATAAGAATAGAGGCATGGCATGATGATCTCAATGAAAGGGTGTAAAGCTCACCGAGGTTGGTCATGACGTGCCGCAATTCGGCCGCAGAGATATAACCGTTGCCGTCCTTGTCAAAGACCTTGAACGCTTCTTTGATCTCTTCTTCCGAATCAGTGTCTTTCATCTTGCGCGCCATCATGGTGAGGAACTCCGGGAAATCGATAGTCCCATTGCCGTCCGCGTCCACTTCGTTGATCATGTCCTGCAGCTCTGCCTCTGTAGGATTTTGGCCTAACGAGCGCATGACAGTGCCAAGCTCGTAAGTTGTGATTGTTCCGTCGCCGTCTATGATTGATGATTCGAAGTTAAAAAAAAAATCACATCTTATGTGGCGATACGCGAACCCTTGTCAAATAGTGCGAAGGCCTCTTTAAATTCTGTGCAGCAGCGGAGGTCAGTGAATACGCTGTGCTCGGATGTAAAAGGACGTGCCATTAACCTGATCTGTCATGATCCATTATGTTTTACTAAACAGAGATTGTGAGGGAGATATATGCACACCTTCATCCTGGTGTCGTAAGACAATGTGGTTGGCGAAGTACGCGTAGGCACGAAGCAGAACTACTCACTAGTTGATCCATTTCTGAAGATTCAAACTAGACGGGATAGTCAATATGTAGGATAGGGCGAATACTAGTCTGAAAAAAAAGCTCACAGAGTAGAAGAATGTAGTGGTAAGAGGGTGAATGAAGACTGTGCCTTTACTAGCCTGTGTACCTGAAATCGACATCACGGCGATCGCCGAGGCTAATACGCATTCACTCGATTGAATTATTACTGTATACAGTAGTCCACAGTTTATATCTACCAGTCCTCCTCCTCTTCTTCAGAGTCGCTATCTCCCAGTTTTTTATTCCGTTGCATTAGTGCTGCTGCAAGTGCTGCAGTCAGATCACCGCCTGTTCCACCCCCTCCGCTACTCTCTGGGGTTGATGCAACCACACCCGGCGAGGGAGCCGGTGGAGGCCCATCCGTCCTGCGAAGAGAGTGCACACCCTTGCCTTGAATCGATGCCAAAAGATCCGCACGACCAGGTGGGAGTGAAGTAGGCATACCAATTACTTGTACACCTCCCCCCCCAGAGGGAGGTGGTGGCGGCGGAGGTGGGGGTGGGGGTACTATCCCACCACCTTGAGGTGGAGGCGGTGGCGGTGGTGGTGCAGGCGGTGGTGCAGGCCCAGAATTGCTCGTCGGGGGTGGTGGTGGTGGTGCAGGTGGAGGCACAGGTCTTCCAGGTGGCGGGGGTGCATATGCACCTGGTCTGCCTGCAGGAGGAGGCGGAGGAGGCGGAGGCGGCGGCGCACTTGGTGCAGCTGAGAAAGGGCGCGAAGGGGGTGCGGGCGGCGCAGGTGGTACTGGAGGGGGAGGTGCAGCCGGTGCACGCGACGGTGGAGGGGGGGCACGCGGAGGCAGCTGGGGAGTGACCGGGGCGGGCGGGGCATCTGGAGGAAATAGTGGAGTACGTCGAGGCGGTGTACCGCGAGAGGGTGGAGGCGGAACGAGAGGGGCTATAACTGTCACAGAGGACGTTGAATCCTGTTGTGCATGCATGTTTCGCCGAGGTGCGGGTGGGGGTGGTGGCTTCTTCTTTGGCCCGCCGTTGGCCACAGACTCACTCCTCTGGGCCTCACGGACGAAGCTTTTGATAAAGTCCATGTTATCGGCAATAACACCCTCATCAATACCGTGAGCCTGGAGACCGTCGAGGAAAGCCATCCAGGACGGATCCACGCCAGAAGATGTGAAACCTTTCTCCGCATCATAACCCATGTGAGCGACATGAACGAACGACCCTGCCTTCGGGGCAGAGATAAGGGATTTATCGATTGTGCTACCCTTTGTTATACTCTTCTTTTTTGGAGCTTCCGAGTCGGTCTTGGATTTTGCTGCGGAACGTCAGTACAATTTGGGTATGATTGTGTCACGGAACGTACGTTTAATCTCTTTGCGACTGGACACCTGCTTGAAAAAGTTCTTCGCATCTCCCTCTGCAGGAAAGACAAAACCAATCATACACTCCTGCCTCTGGACGTCAGTCGATGTAACCTGGAGTTGTTCGACAACACGCACATCGCCGGCAAAGGAATGGAAGAAAGGACGGTCCTGGTTGTACTCAAAACCTTTGTAGATCTCATGTTCCCACAGTATTCCACGTGTTCCCAAGAGGTCGACGAGGCAAAAGGAATGGGCACCTCTCGCACGGTCTGCTACGAGTACTAAGGCACCCTGAAGGCCACCGTAGGACCAGGAAAGAGGATCAGGATAGGCAAAATATATACGAGCAAATGAAGCGGCTAAGATCTTTGTCGGTTTTGGGATGGCCGACCTCACACGATTTTTATCGCTGGCTGATAGAGTAGACGAGGAAGGCATGGTAATTGGAATGATGTTGTTAGCGTGAACGACTGCGATTTTGCCTCTGCCTCACTGCCTCACCGCTTCCTATCGAATTCCGGCACTTGCCGAGGTCTATAACATCCAAGAGTGACGTCAATACACGCATACACACAATGTCTTCTTCCTCCTCCCAAGACCAACAATTCTCTATCCAGCCACACCCCGCTGTACGTTCATACATTCCTTTGTTCTCTCAACAGGGTTCTCACTCGTACAACTAGAAATCCAATAATCCCGCTGACCTGACTGATGGTCCGCAGCCCGACTGCGGACTCGATTCACAGTCTGGGGCGAGGATCTTCCACGCTCGTGATCCTCACATCCCCTCAGAGGACATCATCAAGGGTCTTGAACAACCTAAGGTATTCACTATAACAACGCCAGTTGGTTCAATAATAACATATTTCTCCTAGACACGCGAGGAGTTGCATGCCCGTGCTGCGGAGTTGAACAGTCAGAAGTAATCTATCGCATAGAAAGACAGTGAGGCGACATACAATATTAGGGAGAGGGGGGGTTGTATTTGTATGCTACATTCTATATAAGAGGGGTAGACAGCGACGAAATATCTCACCACTGGAAAGTGTCGAGAGTGACAACTTTAAGCGTGATGTGACACGAAGTCCAAAGCAAGCACGCGCTAATCGCTTGCCGTACGCGCAAGCACTTACTTCAGTTCGACGCATCTCTTTCTCCATCACTCCATTCTTGTCTTCAATTCTCCAATATGGTACGCTCATTTTCTTGCTTCACACATGGGTCATCCACCTCTTCGTAGTCTATAATGGATCACAATGGTGGGTCGGTCATCGCAATGGCCGGCAAAGACTGCGTCGCCATCGCCAGTGATTTGCGTCTTGGTGCGGGTCCAATGACCGTAGCCATGAACTTTGAAAAGGTAGGCTTTTAGTCCATCGGACACCGCTCAAGTTCATGCGCTCATGCGCGTAGATCTTTCCTGTGACGGACAGGATATACTTGGGTCTTACCGGTCTTGCAACTGATATCACAACTCTGTACGTCGCTTTTACTACGGCCTCCCTCTTGGACCACGGTATTCATAGGCAAAACAAATGACCAGCCGTGATCGTTTCCGATACCTCGTGAACATGTTCACAATCAAAGAATCTCGCACTATCGAACCCTCTACCTTTGCCCATCTCGTCTCGAGCACACTCTACTCACGACGCTTTGGGCCATACTTCACCGAGCCGGTGCTTGCCGGGCTCGAACGCACGCCCTCAGGAGGCTTCAAGCCATACATTGCCGGCGCAGACCTCATCGGCTGCCTGAACTTTGCGGAGGATTTTATCGTGGCCGGGACCGCGTCGGATAAGTTGTTTGGTGTTGCAGAAGGACTGTGGGAACCAGACCTTGGTCCAGAAGACCTTTTTGAGACGATAAGCCAAACGCTGCTCAATTCTGTTGATCGAGACGCGTTTTCGGGTTGGGGAGCTATCGTGTATGTGATGTGAGTTTGGCGCTGCATATATCCCACTATCAATTCTCATCCTCGCAAACCTTACAGTACCCCGGAGAAAGTCATAACTCGCACACTGAAGGGTAGGATGGACTAGTGTATTAAGATACAGGTTTCCGTTAGAAATTAAACATAGTACGATTACCGAGGCATGGAAAGATGCACCCGTCATCCTTGGGAAGCTCAAATTGCTAATACAGTACTGACAATTAAGGAAATGGGCTGAATTGTTCGTTCGCAGAGCCCTCGCGTGTCATCCCTAAATCTCTTTGCTCCCTCATCACTTCCTCACATCCATATCGTCCTCTTTGATCCACCTTTCCACTTTCGTTCTGTTCCGGGCTCCTGCGCCACGTCCATAGTGCACCTACGCGCCACGCGAGCTCGGTAGAGATGGCTTAATTGCCTCTCCCCCTTGAAACTTCGTACTCTGGGGTTCCGAGAAGTGGATACTTTGGCAACGTTTCCTCGACACGATCGAACATCGCACGTTTGCGCTCTGCGTTTGAATCAATTAGCTCTCTGTCTGCACAAAAGCGCCGGAATGGCAGGCATTGACTTACTGGTTGCTTTGGTAGTAAGGATAGAGAAGGTGAACATGCTCACGGCAATCGTAAAGCACGAGATCCAGACAACGGGCGGCTGCGATGCCCCAGCAGACAGAATAACGTTCATGAGCAAACATAGAGTCCCTCCTGCAAGCGACACAACTGGTCCGTCAATGCAATACATGACGATATTCGCGAGAATATTCCAGAGGTGACTGACGCGCGGCACGTACAACATATCAACTACCATGAGGAGGTGGTCCAAGCTTGAAAGCCGGCTGAGGTCCTCGGTAAACAGCTTAATGACATTGAGGATGTCGGATATCTTGCGCTCGAGGCGTATGATCTGCTGCGGAACACCTGCAGCGATGGAGTGTTTTTCGTGCCCTCTCGCAACTCCTTCATATGGCGCGCGCTGTTGATCGTGCTAGTGAGCCGCACGATAATGCGGTCCGTGTGGTGGATCGCCTGTTGCAGCCGAAGAGCGTGAACCATGCCTGCGCTCACGCCGACGAGGTCAAGGATAAGACCGACGAAGCCAAACCAGTTCGTCGCTTTATCATCAAGCGTAGATGAATGTGAGGTGTATGTGACGGAAATCAGCTGTGCCTGAACCCCTGCGATGAATGCGCCCTTGGTGTCACATTATGTGAGTGAGGGTTTCGAGGAGAGAGATGTTACGTTTGCAACGACACGCACAACCGCGGTGAGGGTATTGATGGTATCTAGACGTGCCTTGTTACCGTAGGTCTCTTTCTCGAGGTGTTGGATAACAGGAGCTGGTCAAGGATATCTTCGACGGCGGAAAGTTCGTGAGAAGGATGGCCAGCGTCACTAACCACCTCTCTGAGAGAGTTCGTGGTACTGGCTAGAGCAGAGAGTGATGGATCGAACCGTGAATGTTGAACGTCACTAGGGCTAGGGCCAGGGGCTTGTGAACATCAATGAGGGCATTTCTATCCCAGGTAGCAGGGTTATGGCTGA
>QFDW01000399.1:0-12723 GCA_003315895.1 Lactifluus rugatus | reverse complement strand
AAAGTCTCTTCTTCCTTGTCTTCGTTTTCCCGCTCGAACTCACGCGCGTGCCATCGGGCTCGTACATTGGGATTGGGATAGTGAAAGTCGTCTATATGCAGCACGTGGTGTATCGGCGTGCAAAATCCATACATTTGATCTATCTTTGGCTCGGCCCGTGACTACGGGCCGACGTCTGCGCTTGCCGTCATTGAAGAAAGGACCCATCGTGCTAGTATAGTGTAGTAGGGAAGGTGGAGGACTGGAAGCTCTGGGCCGGTCTAGACATAACGCCCTACAACGCCTACATAGCCGTTAGCAGCGTTATAGTAAGATCAGCGTGGAAGCCCGCCACCTCCCCGGAAAGGCGCACGCAGGATCTCCGGTTCAATTCCCTACATAAGTCGACCCCCGCACTGCGTCCTCCTCTCTCCGTCTGGTAAAAAAGCTTTTTGTTCACTCGCTTAGCCTGCTTACACGGACATAAAATTTTCCATCGTGTATCATGCCCATCACCGAAGTATCGCTCATTTATGGCGTGGCGTGGTCATGGGGCTATATGCTGATGGTGTTCATGAACGCACACTAGGTGGAAACCAGGGTACACCCATCATGACGGTACAGCTGGCACATGTGTTTTAACGATACGTGCTGTGCTAAAAACCGACGTCGTGGTCAACCACAGATCGCGTTTCACCGATTCATCCCCAGGCACGATGACAACAACTTGATTACCGATGATTTATTCACGTCCCTTGCGGTTCGTCTTACCAGGGAACCGCCACACGGAGAGGGAAAGTCGGGTTGCAGGGACTCAGGCGGAAGCACAGCATCGTGAATTTGAAGAGTATTCCCGAGACGTCGCATTGCGTTGCCAACCATATTTCCGAGTCCGTTCTGCCGCATCAGTTCATTAATGGCATCACACTCGTGATGCTCACGCGGGAGGAAAAGCTGCTGTGAAGAGAGACCACGTCACCGGGTGCTGATGTTCACCGGCGAGAATGCAGGTGAGAAGGCGTATTCTCCCAGATAACGACATCAAAACTCGAGATGTGCTAGCACTTCGTAACTGCCAAGACCACCGAGTAAGCTTAGCTAGCCAGTCTTTGCAACTGCGCTGACAGAGGGTCCGTCTCTCGCAGAAGACTTGAAGGAGAGGTGCGGGGTTGCCATAGAAATGCAGATGAGAAGAAGAATTGTGTATGCAAAAAAATTCAAGTGCAGCTGAGTAGCAAGGACGATAGCAAACTGCATGCTGGCAACGTGAAGGATGTGACTGCCAGTGAGCCTAGGTAAAGAAGGATAGCGCGGCTTTCATGTTCCAAGACAAGGCGACGGCCTGAGCCTGTTGAGTGACTTGTACGCATTTTCAGACGGATCCTTTAGAAGTATCTACTGTAGGACCATTTGTGGACTATTGAACACTCGGTGCATGCAAAGAAGTTGACGAGTGGGTCTTCGATTGTGACAAGATCATTTGCCACCTAAGAGACCTCGGTGTCAAACTAATCCGCAAGAACAAAGTGAAACGCTCATCATAAGGACACCGATTTTCGGAAAATATCACCGCAGTGGGTTAGAATGCCTGCGAAATAATACATATTCGGGGTGCAAGTTTCTCGCTACTCGACCTTACAGCGGAAAATGGATAGAGTTGGAATAGGGTCCTAATGCGGTCGTTAGGGTTTGAGATACTTGGGAAGCTGTTTCGCACCGAGGGTACTTGGCGAGGGACAAGGCGATGAGTGTAATTGTTGTCTAGATTGATAGGCGCGGCCGCTTGTACATAGAGTGCTAAATAGGCTCATGGCCAGGTGACCCAGATATTCAAGTGATTATCAATAAGAAGTGACAGACCTACTAGTAGCCCCAGCATTTGGACAGTAGAGGGACAGAGGCAGGAATAATAGGGAAGAAATATAGCCTTACTTAGACGGGCGGGTGCCGCCCAGAGTGATGGATTAGTATGTCTTCTTGGTCAGATGCGCGCTGTGACTAGTATTCGTAGACGGAGCGAGGCCGCGATGAAATCCGGAGCAAGTGTGCTGTGTATTGTCAAGCGTCGGAGAAGTGGATAGCAAATACATCGCTGCCAAGTGTCGGGGAAAACGTGATACGTAAAAAACATCTCATCCCAAACACAGGCTAGGTTTCTCGTCGTTACGGTTACAAAGAATCCTAATACCTGTTCACCATACACTCCATTGTTCAGGGCCTTCCTAACCGGACCGTTCCAGGAATGAAGTAGACGAAACTCCCGGTGGAGTAGGAGAGCCTGACGGGGCGAAAGACACAGAGGTACTGGAAAAAGCTGTCTGTCGTGGGTGCCGTGCAGAAGGACTGATACTGGGTGTCATCGCGGGGGTCTGAACCCTCGAACCTAGAATGGCCTGTAACCCCTTGTTCATATTGTCGGCCTCCTGAATCATTCCCCGAATTGTGTGGATATCGAGCGCATATCGTGGGCGAGGCTTGTAAATCTCGTTCACTTGAAATTGGGTGACGGCCATCTATGAGGGGTCCAGGCTGCGTCAATGGTGGTCCCATTCAGTACTAAAGGACTAACCATATTGAACAACGTTCGAACGATGTCTGGTTTCTTCAGGGTGGCATATGCGATATGAATGTATTTGTCGATGGTGGCTAGCGTCTGGTGAAGACGCTGTAGATTTCTTGTATACTCTTGAATATCTCCATCGCGAACCGGGGAGTAACCAGCAATCCCCTCGAAAACTGCATCAAGGAGAAGGAAACAAATTTGAGATGTGCAAGACGAACCAAGACACGCATGTAGACAAACCACGATTCAGAACTATAATTCTCTTCTGCTCCTCGATCCACTGCCGAGCGACGATTAGTTCCTCTGCGGTCGGTTGCCGTGAAGACACAGCTGCAGCCCCAGTCTGGGGCTGAGACGTGTTAGACATCATACGGTTCATGCCAAACGGACACGGGTTTGAAATGCTGTAGAGGAGGTTGCAATGTTGCGTCGAGGTGATAGCTGGTGGAACGATAGTTAGTGTCATTTTAGGGTGAGGTATTTATACATCGTGCTGGCGCCAAGGTGTCACTTGATTGTAAGGGTGCCAAACAACGATTCGCCTGTCACTGCACGTGTTACAGCATACCTGCCAGATTGCGATAAATGAACGCCTCAGTTCTTTGTCCTGCATAAAAGTGTCACCAACACCAGGTGTATGTATGCGCTGCTTCAATCGATGCCATGCAATAAACGGGACTGAGGGTAGGAGCCCCCGGATGACCAGCGTAGCCAAGGACCACATCTCCATCCTACCGTCGTGCCAAATTCCCCTCCATCGTCGCCGGGACAAACGAGCTCTGCACTTTGCTTGGCCTTCGCGATGCAGTAATGGTCATATGCTCTGCAGAGAATCACATTGTTCTTGCCGTCGGGCATCGCCGGGTCACCAGTCACTGGTGGCGCTTCACCGCTGCCGACGATGCGAAGAATGTGTCACCGATATCATTCGCCAAGCTTCCTCTAATCGATGTACGTGATCTATGATAACAAAGAATCCAAGAGTGGTGATAACGCCAAGAAGGGGGATTATGGAGAAGAAGCGTCCGCGTGTTTCGAGTGAGGGCAACTCTAGTTAGGGCGGGCTCGAGCTTGAATTCCGTAAACGAGCCTACACCGTATTCAGACCCAGGGAGGGAAGTCTGTACTGTCTTATGTCGAGGAGCTCTCTCCAAGTACATGGGCGTCGAGTGGTTGACGCGGAGTTGTCGAAGGGAGATAATCGATCGTGACTGGCAATGAGCATTACAGAGAAAGTTAACGACGCTCCTTTGTCGATCATCGGTTTCTCAGCTTTACTTCGGTGCTTCTTCATAACACCGGGCTTTCCAATCAAGGATCACTCCATATGGATATTTCTGTCATATACAACCCCTGGTGGCTTACTAAACGGATTGGGGGCGAGCGGCAATCGATGGAGGGATGGGGGTTATACGTTTGAAACCAAAAGCCGCTACTGATAAACCCTTGTCGACCTCCCGGGGCATTCCACCAGTCGTAAGGAGCTCGAGAACGCATTGCAAGCTAGGATTCTGAAGGTGAACGTCTTTCAGGTGATAATAGGCAGAGGTACCTGGATAGTTTTTATGATAGATCCGTCCCGGACGAAGATCAAAGGAACTATCAATGAACAGCCTTTAGAATGGAGCGCCGGAAGCAATTATCGATCCTGAGACTGCCGCTGGTGGGCACTCCATCAAGGAGAAACGAACGAATTATGATCGTTGGCGGGTGCGCAGCTAGGCCAACAGCACCGAAAAGCCCTTCTCTTCTATTCAGCCAATCTTCGCAAACGTGATCTCTTCTCAGGCCAATTGCCGCATGAGGATACGAGTGCGTCAGGTGTCACATTACTCATCCTGATTGCAGTACCACACCGGTTAAATGGCATCTCCGAAATTTCCTGTCCTGAGCACCACCGCTGTTTGACCCAGTGCCGATTACCTGCGTGGAGATACTGAAACAGAGGAAGAGTGTCGGGAGCTGATCTCCTCCCTGATCACGAGGTGCAAATGCCTGGCAGAATTGGGTACTGGCTACGATCGAGTTGTACTAGGGTGTATTAAGACAAGCGTGGAATCCATCTGGTCTGGAAAGCTTAGACTTGAAATCTCGAGATCTCGAGAAGACGCGCGGTGCAGATGTGTCTCTATGTGCTCTTCCACGAGGTGTGAGAAGGCTCTGGTGACTCGACACTAGGCGCGTGCGAGACCAGCTGGCGAGTCAGATGGTCGCGGACCTGTATCTTTTTTTTTTTTTTTTTTTTTTTGGGAAACGAGTGCCTTTCGGCGTGGTGCAAGGGAGAAGATTATCTCTAGTCCTCAGAGCACCCTCGTGGAGCCGGACCAGTGGACTGGTACCAGGGGAGAAATGCTGTTTACGCACACACGGAGCTTCTCCTCCAACTCCAACGTTCAGCGCTCATCGATCATCCCACTGACTCGGAGTCGCCCCGGAACAGGGCGGCAGGCAAATCCTCATGGACGCTCACCCGATCTTGTGGTGTCTTTTCACATTACACTATGCAGTACATCACATCACGATCACCGTATTTGCGATACACAGTGTCATTGGTTTAGGCCCATAAACCAGGACTGATGATGAAAGGGGGACAAGTAATCTGACATCCCCAGAATTTGGCTATGTGAGGCATAACAGATACACAGTGAGAGGAAAAGGGTTAGAAGAGACTGGTGAGCGGGAGGCGACAAGAGACGTGGGGGTGCTTGTAGCGCCAAGTGATTATTCTGGCAACGAATCGATGGATAGGTGAGCCTGGGAGCGGGAGAGTACGTAGAGCGTAGCATAAGCAGCAGATGAGGTGGCTAACATCAAAGGTGCGAGGGGTAGTGGTTCATTTCTAGAGTTCGCGTGGGTTGGTGTTAGGAACGGTACCAGATAGTAGTGAAGAGGTTAACTAAACCAACAAGCCAGGGGGAAAAGTGAGGCATATCCATTGAAGAACTGAGGTACTTATCTACGAAACAAATGCCCATCCATGACTAGCAGTCAGACACTGGTCAGGTGACAGTTGAGACCAACCATGATCGCCCGCCACTAGTGTTGCGGGAAAAACCTCCTGGGGGGGTAAATTACCGGTAACTTACCGGTAATTTACCAGTAACTTACCCTCACGTGATCTTTTCACGTGACGTACCCGAGAAGCCCAAGTGGTGGAGAGCGCTCTGGTGGCCTTGGTTCAAACCCCCGTACAGTATAGTCATTTTTCTGGCATTAACACGTCAACGCGTCAACATCTGGCTTTTTCCTGCATTATGTTGGAGTATAGGCAATCTGTCACTCAATATAGCTTGTGAAATAATGAAGGATATAAGGCAGAACCCTTGGCCAGATAGCTCAGCGGTTGAAGCTTTTCTGGCGATCTTGTCCGGTCCGGAGAGGTCCTGTGTTCGAATCCTGCCATGCTCATTAGTTCGGTTTTAACAATTCAACAGCTCAGAAATTTTTGTCATAATACACAGATAATCATTATTTCATTTTCACATTCTGGAGAAACAAATTATGGCCAGGTGTGACCAAGGGAAGAGGAGAGTACACCACCCACTTGTCGCAAAGATGTCACGTGTGTCACGTGCTTGGGTAAGTTACCACAATATTTTTGGGGGAGGTAACTTATTGGTAACTTACCGGTAACTTACCGGGGAAAAACCCTTTCGGGGAAAAACCCCTAGTTTTTCCCGCAAACACTACCCGCCACAGCGACTTACACTCACGTGCCAAGACGCGTCGCGAACCATCAAATGTCCCACCAAATTACACTCTCCATTTTGAATGCATATTTTTCTCGAGTGTACAGCCTTCAGACTTATTTGAATACCGTTCTGAGCCCCCCTCCAGACAGAGAGATCAACGACGTTTTGCTCTTGCCTTCAGACCCGCCTTCATACGGTCAATTCCTTGCGCGCTCCCATGTAGCTTTCAGTGGCGACATGTCTCCATCTGGTCAAGCGAAATTCAGCATGGCAGAGTCCTTTGACTCAATGCGTGTCGTGTGTTTTTCTCCCGTATCATGTCTTAGCCAGTACTGATGAAGAGCCGCAGGTTATCACGCGTGCTCAAGAAAGGCTGTTCTCTGGTCCTAAACAGAAAGGTGTAAATGTGATCACTATGGGATATCGTAGTGTATGTCTATTTTGTAGCTCTCAAAGATGCGTCCTCCGATTTACCCTCTCAAAGTCTTATCAAAGTGGCTCGAAGATGAAAGCCAGTGACACCCGCTCTGGTGTTAATAATTTCTTCGTGAATACAATCGTCACCACATTGCAAGGCTCCGACTGGGAGAGATTGCTGAGAAGGTGTGGATTTGCATTCTTTACATATGATTCACGTGTCTTACGTCTGATCATGTACTAGGGTCGGGGAGGATGTTATGTTACATCTACTGACGGAAGCGAGCATATTCGTGCCACTACCCAATGAGTGCCTATGTCAGTTGACGGGAATGCCGTTAGTATTTCTTCCGTCTCCAGCTATAGACCTCACCAATAGCGCGTTGGCTATCCCTGCCCCCACCGAGGGACATAAGAGGAAGGCTGAGCCTCATCCTGAAGCATTATCACCGAAAAAGCGACTTCACAGCACGCCCAGGGGTTTTAAGTGAGTCCTTCATACACTACACATAACGTCACTCAAGTGATGCCTCAAGGCGAAACCCAGCGGACATACTGTTCGACCGCGGGCATCTATGCTATGCCCGGCCAGCATACATACCACAGACTAACGTGATAGCTGCTGGTCTTCCACCAAAGCGTTCGTGTGCACGTATGAGAAGTAATATACTCTCATCTCTCCATACAGACATCCTCAACGTCCTGAACTCCCCTTCTCGTCAGTCGAAAAGTGCTTGGTATCATACCCATGACCATCACGAGAGGATGGAGGCAACCCGGCATCTAGCTAAATATGTCTTTCCGCGTGAATACGGCCTTGAAACTGTATTCACATCCTCCGCCAAGGCCCATAAGTATTCTGATGTTGCCGACCGAGAAGAAGAGATAAAGGTGAGGGTTGAGTACGTCCTCCTGCTGCACGCATCCATTCAGGGGTGGCCCAAAGAAAGCCCGTCCATCGAAGACACCTAAGAGAGTAAAGCCCGCATTAGAGTTACTGCAAAAAGTTATCTGGAGACATGGAAAGTGCTCCTACAAAGCACTGAGAGACATCGCCTGTCCATCGAAGCTGAAAGGTCCTGAGCAGGATGCTGCTCTTGACTCTAGTATCATCCTGGTCTGTGCCTTTGCCAGCTCAGATCTCCGGGACCCGTGTTTAACATTTAACCGTCATGTAGGAACTCATGTCAGAGGAATCGACCCATTTGTCTTCTCAGCGGACTGCAGGGAGTTCTAACCCATCCCCAGAACCCTCCTGCCACCCGGAGGCAGTAGGTTCCAAGAGTAAACCCAGGTTTGCTGAGTTTGCGTGTTCCCATGCCGAGGTAAATAATATCTAAGTACTTTCGCAACTGGCACGCTCAGAGTCTGAGGTAGGTATACCGCTTTACTGCCCTGGTCACAAAGGCGGTCATTCCAAAGCACTTTTGGGGAGGTGACAAAAACTTCAAGCTGGCCATGGGAGGTGCGCTGTTGCTTGTATTTTCTATGGCACGTCTAATATCAGTGTTGCTCATGCTCCAGCTGTGAAGAGTTTCATCTCGTATCGGCGCTATGAAACGATGTCTCTTCATGGTATTATGCAAGGTCTCAGCACGACCAGCTGCAAGTGGACCACGTACGGCAGCGTTTCCACTGCTCACACTCCTGCAACTCATAGCATCAAACGACGTGAGCTCCTGGAAGAATTTATCGTTTGGTATTTCGGATCGTTTGTAGTTCCACTGTTACGAGCAAGTGGCACCGTTTTATCTCTTACTTTTCTTCTCTTAACTTGATACCCGCAGACTACGTTCTACATAACCGAATCCTCCGCATTCAAGAATAAAATATTATACTTCCGTCAGGACGATTGGGATGTGCTCTGTGCGCCCCTAATTGAGCGACTTACAAGCGTCACATTCTCCAAGCTGGAAGAGGTGCTGCCTATCCCATCGTTCCGTATCGCGTGTTCACACCTGCATTCAAGTACGAAGCCGAAGAGATACTACGCCAGCGCAAATTGGGATTTTCATTTGTTCGTCTCTTGCCTAAGGACACGGGCGTACGACCAATTGTAAACCTTCGGCGGAAAAAAGGAGAGATCAAAGTGAGTCGAGAAAAGAAGCCATACAGAATCTCATGCACAGTACTCTGCTACAATTCACAGGGGAAAACGAATGTGCGCCAGCAATCTATCAACGATATTCTCCAAGCTGCATTCCAGATTCTCACTTACGAGAAGGTGAGTCATCGGGCTAGCCTCCTGTTGTCAGTCCCTCACTGGGGGCAAGACCGCGAAGCCCGAACTTGTGGGAGCATCGGTATTCGGACATAATGAGATTTACAGTCGGCTGAAGGGGTTCAAGACACGTCTTATCTCTAGCAGCCCATCCGGATCCTTGTAAGGCCTGATATTCGTCTTGGGGATATACTGCTCCTTAACGAGGCTATTTCCAGGCCCAACTTATATTTCGTCAAGGTGGACGTCCAAGCATGCTTCGATACGATAGAGCAGTCGAAGCTTCTTCAAATCCTTCGGGATGTTCTTTCTGAAGTACTGCTCACGGACATCCTCGTGGTTGGATGCATCGTTGATGGTTTCCAGGACAATTACGTTCTCCCGCGTTTCGGGCAGGTCATGCAAGCCGCCGGAAAGGTCAAGCGAAAATTCGCAATGAAGGCGCTCCCTGATGGTCGATCGTTCTCTTCCATTCTTCTCCGTTCCATGATGCTTAGCTGCCGTCTCCTCGTCTAGACGAGCATCCACATTTTTTACGATATGCAACCGAACTGGCAGCAATGCTGCGGCACACCATATTCGTAGACCGCGTCGTATATGACTTCTCTTCAAAGGCAGAAGTCTTAGACCTCCTCGAGGAGCATATTACGGAAAACATTGTAAAAGTGAGTAATCGACGTGTTCAATTGGGGATGTGTTATATTGTTGACAACATAACTAGATCGGCCAAAATTACTACCGGCAAGTAGTTGGGATACCACAAGGCTCAGTGCTATCGTCCCTGCTCTGTTCCATCTTTTACGCAGATCTCGAGCGAACGCGTCTGAATTTCACTCAGGACCCAATGAGCGTAGGTGTACTTAGTCCGCAATCGAAGTCACTTAAACCCTTCGCTTGACAGCTATTGCTCCGGCTCATCGACGACTATTTGTTCATTACCACGGACCTTGCCAAAGCTAGGAGGTTTCTTGATGTTATGCTCGAAGGTTAGGACTTGACATTTGTTCATCTATCACTTATTGGATCTGATGACCAGGACACCCGGAATACGGCTGTTTCATCTCTTTGGAGAAGACCTTGACAAATTTCGAATGCGACCGACACGTTGTCAGGGTCACGGAACCGGAACAGAGATGTGCGTAACGATCGCAAGGTAGTAGTTGTTAAGTTAGTACTCACCGCCGGACAAGCTTTCCCGTGGTGTGCCTTGCTCATCAATACGGAGAATTTGTCAGTATCCACTGATTACACTCGTTATCACGATACCTGTAAGTTGTCCCCTTACGCAGTTATAGACACCCTTAATCGGACTACGACCAGTCATTGTGGATTCTCTTACTGTCGACCGTGGGCGCCGCGGGGGCTTTGCATTCTTGCACAAGATGTTGCAGTGTGTCTAACAATACGCGGCTCTGCTAAAGCTCCTCACTCTAACCATTCTTATTTCAGATTCGGAAGAGCGAAGAGCCACATAATATTCTGCGATTCGGGCCTCAACACGCTCCCCGTAGTGTATCTCAACACATATCAAAACTTCTTGCTCGTCGCGATGCGGATGCATCATTACTTGCGAAGCTGGGGTGCCAATATACGCAAGAACGTCAAGTTCATTCATAGTATGCTATACCGCTTCTTCCTGTTGCTTCTAGATCATAAAATCCTCTTACAGGGACAATACAACAAGTAGTTCGGTACACATACGCCGTGATGCGCAGCAAGGCCTTGAACAAGGTATCTACGGCCCAAGGTGGCAAATGCGAAGTCGAAAAGACGTGCATTACATGGTCAGTCACGGTCGACGCGACTTATGCGTTTCGCATCGGTTTGCTGATAGGACAAATGCAGGCTCGGCCTGACGGCCTTCCGTGTCGTGTTTGCGCGCAAGCCAACAGTGTACAAGCCACTGCTCAAGCTACTTGACTTTGAACTGTCGCAGGGGCGATACCGGCGGCATAAGAAACAGTTTCGCGGCCTTGTAAGGAATGGAGTGGTAGTAATGGACCAACTATCATTTTGATGGCATCATGACAATCCTTTTGTGCGGGGTGTAACCCTCAGTTATTAGATAGTCCAACGTAGCTGGCAATGGATGTTCCACCTCTACTCCACTCACGAAGTATATAATTTTTCAAGGGATCCCAGGCAGAAGTACCCTGCCTCAATGCATTATTTAGGACTAGGGAGGCGTTCCTCTCTACGAGCCTAAGTAGGCCTCAGGCGTCAAATTTTCGCTTGTAAGTCCATCCTCACTGGTAGGTTGTACTTCAGCTAAGTAGCTAGTGTAAGGGCTCGACGGCGGTCTAGGGTTTAGTAAGTCGAACCCGCACCACAACGAAGTGTACAGGGGAGGTTGCTATCGTCGAATGCAGAATAACCGATACATATATTCTCCAAATATAATACATAGTTGTTGCCAATGTTCCACTTAAAAACAAAAAACAGATGCTGCTGTACATGCTAAGAATCCCATGCAAGACGCTCCCTTGGGCTCGAGTCGAAAAAACTCTTCACATTCTCAGCTCTGCTCATTCCACTTCCGTACTTCGTCCTTGCTCTGGGTCATCTGGGTCTGAGTCTAAAGTCTCCACAGATAGCATAGGGAATAGTGGGGGGAATGGTGCAGGAAAACTCAAAGTAGGTGACGATTATGGGGGTTGTGGAGTGTGAGGACCGCGCTTGGGTGTCATCATAGAGGGCCAGACCCGTATGCCGAGCACAGTCCTTAGACCCTTGTCTATATTATCTGCCTCCTGGATCATTCCACGAAGTGTATAAAGCTCGAGGAAGAATCGTGGGTTAATTTTGTTCATCTCTTCCAGCTGACCTTTGGTAGAGACCATCTGTCATGCAGCCCACGACGTTAATCGCTCACTTCCTAGGAACAGAAGCAACTCACCATGACGAACAACCTCCGAACGAGATTATCTTGCTTCAAGATAGCATGGGCCAAGTGAATGTACGACTCGATATGGGTTAAACCCTTATCAAGACGATCTAGATTTCGGCGGTACTCTGGAATATCGCATTCTTGAACTGTGTAGCCAGCAACCCCACTGGCAGCCCCGTCGAATTCTGCGACGAGAAGGACACAAGTCAGAAAGACGGAAGCGAAGGAATTGACTGGGCAACCCACGACTGAAAGCTGCACTCTTCAGCCCTTCGACCCGTCGCTGTGCAAATAAGACCTCTTCCCGGGTCGGTCGCTGTATCTGGATAGCCCAGACAAGGCCCGCAGTTTGGGTGAGGAGACCGTTAGAGGTCAGACTGAAGCACTGCCAGTTGGATATGATTCACGTACAGACACCAGGCGCACAGGGCAACCGGCTGCCTGTCGTTCAGTTATGAATGAGGTAAATACATTATCAACACCGCTTCCATCAAGATGTTGGAGCTCCAGTAGATTTGGGAGGAGTTCCAGGGACATTTCTTCATTCTCCGAACACAGAGAATGAGAGAGTCCCCCAGACAGTGCGTTTGGCACACAAAGTTTCTTCACATTGCTGAACGATCGCAAAAGTTCGCGCCACTGTGTTCTGTCGACCTCGTTGTGCAGCTCTGACGATTGATTGTGTGCCACGTGGATGAACTCGAGCTCTTCCACAACAGAGAGTACGGGAGAAAGTGTACCAAGGATCTGCACTGCAGAGGCTACCTGCCAATCAAGGTGTTTGCACATGATCCACAAGCGCAATGGGATTTGCCGCCAGCTCCGATCGGCACCTGACATTAACTCAAGGAAATCCCTACCGAAATTGAGCTGGAGAACGCTAAATCTGAGGCCCTCAGATGCCTGCATGAACTGTAACAGGTGTGGAACAGTGAATGTAAGCTGATTGAAAAATTGGACTTCG